>JAPPVO010001352.1:0-27288 GCA_030407325.1 Camellia japonica | reverse complement strand
TTCTAACTGTTAGTCAAGGAAAAAGCATTTTTGTGGGTTACACTATGCTATAATGTTTTCAACATCTCCATACATTATGCGAATTTTTTTTCCTAATGTTTTCATATTTGGCAAAAGATGAGACTTCACGCTACAAATACATTACCGTAGCTATCACATGAAATATACACATTTTCTTCATATTTTCTATGTTCATTTGTGGTCATGAACAATAATATTATAAGTTTATAAAATTATTTCAATAATGTTACTAATGACAGTAAAACAAAATTCCAAATTATAACATAGAAATGCAAACTTAACAAAAGTTTTTTTTATAATTATTTTTATTATCTCAGAATTTAAAAATAAAATTACAATGTTATAAACCTAACATGTTTACGAATTTGAATGTTGTTGATAATTACAATATTGTTTTGATTGTTGCTAATTTTGTACAACAAATTATATAATTTTTTTCAACAACATACATAAATTTATACAACTACAGCGAAGATAACAACCACACCACAACAACAAATGCTTCGGCCTTACACATGCGCTTGCTGCCGTAGTGCGTAATTAATATTCACTCTTACAGTGCCCATTTCGGGATTTGAGTCCCCTGGCTCTATGATATCAGCAACCTGGGTGTATTCGGGGTGGTCGAACATTGCGGCGCCACGTACTCGCCGTTGTCTAGGATATTCAGTGTGATCGCATCAGTTTCACTATTCCAGCTTATGAAGTTATGTAACGCCATTGACCACACATACAAAGGGCACTTGATTGAAAAAATTTTAACTTCAGCATATTTCGCAAAGCCCCCCCAACCTTGACTTCAAAGCACCAATGTCTGCTCGCGATATACTACGCAAGGATGAATGTGCCTTGTTGAACCGTTCGTACTCGTTATGTGGTATTCAATTCCGATGGGCATTTTTGGTCATATCTATACCCCTTGTACAGGGCTAAATATCTTATCTTGTTGCTATAAAGCCGCTATCGACCAAATAGTATTTTTCTACACATGTTAAAAAATAAAACTTATTAATATGAAATGGTGTTTTTATAAAATCATATAACGACTTTTTGTTGTTTTCTACTTTTGCCCTTTATATTTGAAAATTTTACTCTTACCTACTAACTTATGCCCATAATTCAATAAAAAATATCACAGTAATATATGACATAGCAAAAAATATATATTATTTTATTGAAGAGATTTCCTGTACTTCTCGAAATAACAATGTACGTTGGAGCAATAAAATTTTGTGTATTATTCATACTTTTCGAATATATTATTTTGTTTGTTAGCTCGTACTGCTATTTTTTTGGAATAATTTTGAAAATCAAGAAAATCTATTTTTGATTATAACAAAATACATTTTGTTACAATAACCTCTCTTAACTTTTTCACATTTTAAAAAATACATTGTCAAATATCACAACTTAAAAAAAGGGTCGACACCTACATTGCTTTTCCTAAATGGGAAACATTGTGTATGAATTTTCATATTACATGTTAGGTATGCTTATAACAATTATTACATAATTTTCCTAATACAGTTAAGACAAATTATAATTTAAAAATATATATATATATATATATATAATATTCATGGTGGTGCTATGTATTTTATTTGTTAATCACAAATAATCTACATAAAAGAAACATAGTGGTCCACGTAACAAGTCGGACAGAGGGATTTGTTACTGGGTGTGGGGTGTGGGAATCGATGCTTAGGCTCAGTAGTGACATAGTCCAACACCCTGCTGTCGTGCATGCTCCCGTCTCAACCTGCAGACACGAACATGAAACGCAAATCAAAGTCATAACAACAATAATATTTTGCATTGGCACGCTTTTTCGGCTATAGTACGAAGTGGCGTATTCTTAGGAGACACGGGCCATCACGTACGTGTCGTCCAATGCACCAATGCAGTCCTACACGATGCAAGCATTTTACAAAATGTAAATTAAAAATTCCAGATTTTATGAATAGCTATAGGCACCGAAATTGATACACTTACCTTGAATGGCCGGTACTGCCGCTTCGACCGTAAATGTGGATGGCCCTCTTGTTGGACTTGCTCTGGCGCAAGACTCCTACTATGAATCGACGTAAATGGTATCATAGCTTGCAAAACCTAGTGGAAATGTTGTAAACAATGTCTCCTTTGAGTGTTGAAACCGTTCTTTGCAAATTTCTCTAAGAAATACCCCTACAAAACAGAAATGAAAATCGCTATCTTCTCTTCGAGCGGCACCCCATACTCCCACTGCGGCACTGTCAACCCAAAATCGTGAAGAGCGCCACACAACAACAAGAAGACTGGTCGGAGCATACTAACGACATCTTCAAACTGGCCCGAGTGGCCGTTAAACAACTCATACATCCATGAACGTCCCTACAATATTGATGTATTTCGCGGAACTTTGTAATAATGGTTGTAATAATACGTTGCCGCACTGTTCCACGCTTCTAGCAAGTTGTGATCAGTTTCTTAACCACTTATGAAGCCTTGAAGCATGACCCAGATGGAACCTCAAAGTGAGGCACGAAAGTTGGCTTGACAAAAAACAGAGTTCAGGTCGACGCCACTAAGTCCGATCTTGCACTTCATCATATATATATATATATATATATATGAATAATGCTATATGCACCAATTATGTCGCGACCCGAACCCATCCCTATAGGTTTAGCGTCATGACCGGCCAGTAATCCTAAGATTACCTACGGTCTCTGAAACAGATTAACAAAATAAGGGGCTAAAGGAAGCAAATACATAAATATAATCGTCCAATGATGTAACACCCCAGAAATGCAAATCATAATTATCTGGATTATCCATATGTTAATTGCGGATTATATGATTTAATTTGTGTATATCTGTCCAAATTGAAAAATTATTTGTTGAGAATACGACTTTGAAACTGAAATTGACGGTCGAAATGGGTTCAGAAACCAGAATGGAGTACATAGATATGTTAATTGGGATTTTTATAATCATCTAGGAAGTTTAATTAAAAATTAATTTCTCTGATTTGTAAAGTCATGTTTGGCTCTCATTAGTTGTATTGAGTTTAGAGATGGATAGTTAAAGCCTAATTCACATTAGTGGAATTAAATTTAGTGTAATTGAGATCATAATATATTGAGAATTAATTTAATTAAATTGAATTTGTTATAATTTAATTCAATGGAATTTATTGCTTGAGCTTAGAGGAAATTAGAGATTAATTAAGCTTCCTAAACCTATTCATCAATTTAAGTAGAAAAGAAGAAGTTAGTGGGTTTTGTTGGAGAATATACAACTAGAGAGAGAGTTCTTGAGAGAGAGCTCAAGAAAGAAAGAAAAGAAGAGCAAGAAGAAGAAAAGCTTTGATCTCCACAAATTGATCAAGTTAAGGTAGGAATTCTCTTCTAATTTCATGAATTTGACTTGTTATACTCATGAATCCATGGAATCCAAGTTTAATTAAGAAGAATTCAAGTTTAATTAGTGGCTTTATGGAGTAAGTTGAAGCCAAATATATGTATGAACAAGATAAGCAAGAAAGTGTAAGAATTAGTTTAAGAACATGACATTCATGGCATATTTCATGGAAATTTCCTTCATAAATTAGAGTTCTTGCATGATTCATGAAAATTGGAGAGAAAATTTCCTTGATATTGAAGTTTGAATTCATAGTATACATGTTTTATAAGTTTCCATTTTAATTGAAGTTTTAATCCTTCAATTGACAAGTTGAGTTCATAATGTTTTTACATGCATGGCTTCATTCTTGCTCATACAATTGAAATCTTGTTTGGTTCCTCAAATTTGAGGAGAAAATCTCATGGATTTTTTCTTATGGAACTCAAGATTGTATGGTTTATGATTTTACATGTTAAATTCAAAATTTGACCTTTTGCATGGAAATTGAGTTTCAATTTAAAGTTATGATTTTTGTTTAAAGTTATAAATGTTTAAATCAAGTTGTCTTTATGGATTTTAGGCCTTGAAATACATGGTGTAGACACCCCATTTTTGACCATCCTCAAGACTTGGACGTCACCGTTGGAACGCTCGGTGATTATCCATGTTCGTGTTCGTTTTGAGCTCCTGGAGGTCCCGGCTGCGCGTCGTGCCTCAGGACCTCTCAACCGGCTTGTTCTGTGCTTGGTTTACACCAAGCTTGTGTGTTTTTGCATTTTGAGGATAGGGGGAGGCTTGTTAGCCATCCCTGAAGCCAGGGGTGAGCAGCGAATACCGAACCGCCAAAACCGACCGAACCGAACCGATCCGCCGCATTTTGGACGGATGCGTGATGACGAGCGAACGGTTGCGGATTGATTTTCTCCAATCCGCCAATTTGGCGGACAGATGGCGGATTTGAGATTCTTTTGACCGCAACCGAACCGCCAAACCGCGAGCACCCTTAGTAATTTATAAGACTTTGTATTTTTAATTTGTTTAAATATTTTTGTTTGTGTTTTCAATTGAAAAAGAGTTTAAATATTCTGTTGAAAAAAAGTTTTCAACTTGAATATATTTTTTGAATTGAAAAAAATAAACGTATTATTTATCTATATTTTTTGGTTTTTAAATCTAACTCTAAAAGTAATAAATAGAAATATGATATATTGTTGGTTGGTTTTTGTTTTCAAAAACATATATAAATGTAACAATATATAGACATACAATCTCTACTATTACTCTGTTCATGGTTTTGGTGGTTTGAATTATTTTTATATTTTAAGAACCACATATTGTAATAATTTATGTTTGATGAGGCATGCTGTGATTGTAATATGTGGATGAGGCATGCAATGATTGTGATATTCTAAGTTTCAACTTTCTTTTTTTGGATGAGGTATGCGGTTATTGTAATACTTTTTTAGTCATTGACTGTAATACTCCTTTTTTTTTTTTTTTTTTGAGGAAGTGCACAAGTTGAACTATGTTGAAAATTTATAAAATTTCAAACTGCCAACCGATTCATATCCATCCGCCAAACCGCCAATTCCGCTTAATCCACATCCGCCGGATTGGTGGACGGATGCGGATTAATTTTCTCCAATCCGCCAATCTGGCGGACGGATGGCGGATTGAAGGTTCCGTGGCCGCAACGACCCGCGCCCACCCCCTACCTGAAGCCCATCCCTGCCCCCACACCACACCGGCACTCCCTTTTGACCATCGGCACTGTTTTCTCAAAACTTTGGCCGGTCGGCACTGTATGTTGCCGACCGGCACTTTTTGGTGCCGGTGACTGTTTTGGCCGTCGGCTTGCACCCTTTGAACCCCTGGGACATGGTGCATGCCAGCTGTGCCAGCTGGAATGCACCATCACATTCCCCGTGCAGGTGTGGCCATTTTGCACCCTTTGCACCCTCTAAGCTTCTAGAAGCTTGCACCTTTGGCCAAGCTTCTTGGAGAAGCTTGGCAGCTGTCTTAGCTTCTCCAAGAAGCCAAGACCCCTTTGCATCTCTTGCCCCTTTTCCTTTGCTTAGCCATTAAGTCTTTGTGGCTTAGTCTTGGCCTATATAAGCACCATTCCTCTCCCTTTGTTGGAGGTTAGCCATTTTCAACACAAAAACCAGAGCTCCTATATCTATACATCTGTGTTGCATTCTCTCTCTCTATATCTCCTCTCTCTCATCTCTCTTGTGTGTGTGTTTTGAGCCTAAATAGTGTGTTTTTACCTCACTTTTGCACCAATACACACACCATTACACCTTATTTCGAGATTGAGGGACTTGGAGGGTTGTTTGTTGAGTTTTTTGACTGGTTTTGTTCACTAGAGGAGGGCTGCACCATTTGTTCTTCAAGTGTTCTTCAAAGGTGAGCTAGTTACTTTAGTTTCCCCATTTTTGCAACTAGTTTTTACCCATCTTGCTTTGTGTTTTAGTCTTTGTGTATAACTGAAAAAAGGCTTGTTTTTCCTTGCTTAAGAACATTCATTAAGGTCACTTTGAGGTTTGAGTGAAAACTCACCCTCTTAGGCCTTGTTTGGCCTTTTGGTGCTTCCATTATAAGCCTTGTTTGCTTTGTTGCTTTTGTCTTCTCATCACTGAAAATCAGAGGGTTTTTAGTGTTGAGGAAAGTGTTTTGAAGTCTTATATAGGGGAGGGACACCCCCTCCCCTTTGTCCCTCTTTGGTCTTTACTTTGGCTCACATAGTAGCATGCATTTTTAGCCTTATATGCCTTCATTTCAAAAGCTTATTTGGGTGTTTTGGATCATATATCATCACTGTTTTGGGTTGGTTTTGTGGTCCTTAGCATGCTCCTTATACTTGCTTTGTAATGCTCTAGTTTGCCTAGAAATGAGCCATGAGTTTAGGCTACGTTTCTTGCATGTATGAGCCTCATTCCATGATGGTATTAGCATCATTTTGCCATGCTTAGAGGCTGTGGGCCACTGATTTTGTCACCTTTGGCATGCTTGATGAAGTTGCTTTGCATTATGGCTTGTAAGCCTTGAGTATGTGATCCATGAACAAGCATTGGTTAGGCTACTTAGGTGATTTGGGATCATTAATATGCTATTTCAGCCCCTATACCATGCTTATATGTCTCCATTTATCATCTCTTTCATACTTTGAAATGTTGTAATTTTGTGCCTTAAAGGGTGGTCTTTGGGCATGCTTGTATGTTTAGGCATTTGGATTGCCATACCATTGGATTTTGGGTTGTGTTTTAGTGCCATGAAGCTCTGTTTTTTACCTAATAATTCATGCCATGAGTGGTCTTGTTAGTGGTGGCGGAGTACCCTCTTTTGTGCCTTAGCTTTAGGCTCATAAACTTGCATGCTTGTATAGCATTTTGTCCATGGTTTTGAGCACTTTTGGCCACTATTTTGGGGTGGATTGAGGTCTGCCCCTTATGGTTTAAATCCACCATTGCATGCTTGCCTCATGTCTATTGCTTAATTGATTCATTAAGTGTTGTAGTATGTTGGTCTTATTGCTTGATTGGTCCATGTTTGCATGACATTTGCATCTTGTATACTCTTGCATGTTGCATGCTTAACATGGTAGTTGCATGACATTTGGTGTGCTTGCATCCTAATTCCCATGTTGCATCATTTGAGCTATGTTGCATACATGCATTTCATGGCTTGGTTTGGGGTTGTCAAACCAAGCATAAGGGTTGAGGGAAGTTTCACACTCCAAGTGGTGCAACTTGTTTCAACTCTTGGTCCCCAAGGCCCTTGACCAACACATGATAAGGTCTTGGTTTCATTTGTGTGTTTGCATGCATTTTTACATTAAAATGCAATCTTGGTTCCTTAGGCTATCATGCACCAAGATGCATAGTTGATGGCCCAAGAACAAGGGTCATGCTTCTTTGAGTCCCATGCATGATAGGGAGCATTGACCATGCTTACATTTGCTCTAAAATCCATATCATGCACTGTCTGCCTGCTGTTGCTGTCAAACTGTCCTCTGCAGGAATTTTGTGCCGACCGGCAGTATAGAGTGCCGACCGGCACTTTATGGGTAGCCGATAACCTCTCAAGCAGCCGGTGGTCATTTTACATGGCCGGTAGCCATTCCATCAGGCCGGTGGTGTACAGAAGCATACAAGGAAGGTGTTCTGGACTTTGGCAATTTTGGAGGGACACAGCAGCAGTAAGAACAGAGGCAGCAGTGTCATGATGCGAGTTTCCGGGCGAGTCGGATTCGAGCATGCATCATTCGCGCATCCCGAGGCAGGGCTGAGGCCCCCCCTTTTTTTTATATATATACTGAATTTAATTTGATAAATTAGAAATTTCTGTAATAATTTATTTGTTCTGTATTCGGACTGTATTATTTGGGACTGTATATTCTTTTGGTCCCTCCGTGTGAGGGCATAATTGTAATAAGTGTGGGTGAGTGGTTTGTATGTCTTCCAACCCCCACTTCTTTTCTTCCCTTTTATTTACCTGCTTATGATGGTAGATTAGGGCACGTTTATTTTTAGCATACCTTATGCAATGCATGCGTGCATCCATGCACTTTGTCTAAACATGCACCGGGCTCGGTACATCATACAAACTGCATCGTACTTTCAATTCCAAATTGAATACGTGATAGTTGTAGCATTTCATGTGCCATTTTAGGGTTAGCCGAGCCTACTCTAAATTGCATCCTTGCCTGTGTTGCATTAGCCACTTAACATGACCTAGGGACATGCATGTCTGCTAACTAGTTTCTTGTTTTGGCACGGAGTACGATGTAAGTATCTTACGCTTTAGCATACCACATGCGTGTGAATATTGCCATGACAGTATGCTTACCATGCGGCTAAATGCTTACATGAGATAAACTGTTTGAATGCCTGTGGGTGGAGGTTGGGTTGCTTGAGTTGGAAAACTCGTTGAAATCCGTATTTTAGCCTACTTGCGAGCAGCAAAACCCGAAACGCTTTCAAAACAAACAGATATGCAATGATTATTTCCGAATTAGGCAACCTAGTCTATACTTGTTTGCTGTGCGCATAACGTAGTAAATCTAGGCTAATAACCGGTATAAGAGCATGTAATGTTTTCAAAATTGGATATCACGGTAGTAGAGGCCGGTCTTCGAACCGGGCGAAAGGGGGTGCTCATAGCTGACCTTCCCCGATCGTACCCAAGCTCCCGGACCAAGACATTTGGTGATGACGGACACGTGGCCTTCGGCACCGAGTCAGGGTTTCCTAAATTTCCCATTTAAAAAATATTAGGTGGCGACTCTGTAATCTGGCAAAGCAGTCCATGTTTGGCACTTCTTTCAATAAAAATCTGTTTTTTCTCAAAACGATTTGCCAGAGTTGGACTCTTTGGTTCAGATTTAGAACCGTAACACAAAAGGGAGTCCGAACTGTAGAGTGAAGCCCGCGGGCGCTGTTACACATGGGAATGGAGTTGATTTTTGAAAAAGATTGAGTTCCAATTCAAAGCAAATTTTCTAATTAAACAAGCCCAGAACCGCACGTGCGGCTTGGAGTAGGGGTGTGCAGCGGATGGCCCGACCCGCCCGACCCGACCCGACCCGACGAGTTTTGGGTGGATGCGTGACATGTGGCGGACGGATACGGGTCCCTATTTTCCATTTTCTCGGGGTTCGGGTCGGGTCGCGGGTAATCCGCCAATTTCATCCGTTAAACCACCCGCCCGCGCCCTCACTTTTCCCCCTTTCCCCCCCTGATTTGCCTCCTTTTTTTTCATTTCACTTTTTGTAGCCCTAGGTTCTTGAACATGTCTTTGTCTCTCTCTCTCTCAACTCTCTCTCTCTCTCTCTCTACTACCTTACCCATCGTCGGACGATCTACATACACGGCGTCGGCGATCGATCTACACGGCGTCGTCGGCGATCGATCTAGATTCTACACTACTGACTGAGGTATCTCTCTCTCTTCTCTCTCTTTTCTCTTCTTCTCATCTTCTTCTTTTCCTCTTTCTTCTTTCCTCTTCTTCTCTTTTCTTCTCTTTTCTGATGATCTGAGTCTAATCTGTTTTTTTTTTTTTTGTTCCATTCTAAACAAATAGATTAGATTGATCGATCAACAGTCTACTATTATGACTCTAATTACTATAACAGTTCTAACGAGTGTCTAGATCCACGTTGAGCACTGATCTCTACCACTAAGCTAGCTAACTACCACGAACTCTACGCATAGAGGTCTCCTCTCTCTCTCTCTCTCTCTCTCTCTCTCTCTTCTTCTTCTTTCTTCTTCTTCTTAAACATAGGTTTTTTTTTTTTTTTGGGTTCCAGTTCATAATTGATGTAGAAATACTTCTGTATAAGGATGTTGTAATTAGCAGATAGATCCTTTTTCCAAACAAAATAGGTTTGTTAGTAATTTGGTTATCCCATCAATACTAATTGTGTTTCATATTCTTAATCTTAAGAGATTTTGTTGAGTATCAAGTATAACTTTCATTTTTCTCCCTGATATTTTGCAGTTTCACTATACATACGGTGCTGGTCTAAATTGTTCCTGAAATTCAAGATGATGGGAAGGTATTTCTTTAAAAAATATTGAAATTTGTATTGATCCTCTCTTGTAACTTGCTAGGCATCAATAATTTTATAATTATCACTTTTTTTTTTTATTCTTCCATATTTCGTAACTGGAAATACTTGGTGGACCATTCTAGCATATTTTTCACAACTCATAATTTAGTATTTCCTTGCTGTGCGATTTGACATGCTATAAATTTGTCTCGAATGCATTGAAAAAAGCATGACTATATGATAACATGGAAACTTCTTTCTTCAACCATAACAAAACCGCTCTTTATATATATATGTGGTGTGTTGTGTGTGTGGTGTGTTTATTATTATAAGTTCTACAATTCTTGATACATTTTGTTGCAATTTTAGGTTAGAGTTGATATGGGTGAACCCATATTGAAAGCATCCAATGTCCCTACTAAAAACTACCTGCAAATGAAGGACAATCGGTTGTAAAAATCAGAACTTAATGTAGATGGAGTAACCTGGAATGTGACATGTGTTAGCATGGGAAACCCTCATTGTGTCACATTTGGTACAAAAGGAAGCCAGGTATGTATTCTGGTCAATTGTGAGAACAATTTATGAAAATCTTCGTCACGTCTTGTTGAAGCATTTGTTTTTTATTTTTATATCCTATTTTTGATGAATTTGGATAATGCTAACAATATAGTGAATCACATGATTCACATCTTTTTTCTATGATTAGAGACAATGTGAAAACTAATAAATTATTCTGAAAAGCCCTTCCGAATTTGTTTTTATAAATTTAACCTTATTCAATGGTATTAATGAGCTATTTTTTAACTTCTGTGTTGAGCATTTTATGTAGATTTTTATAATAGTTTGGTTTATTTAGTGATGTACTTCTGTAGCTGTTTAATCAATTAATTTTAAGCTAGTTGTCCTTGACATGGCAATTAGCTAATGAATCTTTTCTAATCTGCCTTTTGGCAATGTTCCACACAGTAGTTAGAAATCTTTTGCAATCAATGGGGAAAACATTGACAAATTGCATATATATTTCACAAATTGCATATATTTTTATTGCGTTGCTGAGTTTATGCTCTGCCCTCAGTTTCTTCTTAAACAAAATCTGCAGGTTGATGAATTAAATTTAGCTCAAATTGGTCCAAAATTTGAGCATCATGAGATGTTTCCTGCCCGAAAACTAACCTAGTTTATGGCATTTTTCGGTTCGGGTGGTGTGGCACAGCTTTTTTGTTTTTTTTGTTGAAAATTTGTAAAATTTCAAAACGCCAAACCGATTCGTATCCATCCGCCAATCCATCCGCCAATCCGCCAAATCCGCATCCGCCGGATTGGCGGACGGATGCGGATTGATTTTCTCCAATCCGCCAATCTGGCGGACGGATGGCGGATTGGAGGTTTCGTGGCCGTAACCGATCCGCGCCCACCCCTACTTATGACCACCAAATAATCACTCTACTTTCTACGTGCTTTTTTAACACTAACATTTCCTATTTTTTTATTATAGTGAAGGAAATAAATATCACTTTAGGCTTGTGAGGGCCCATATTTAATGTATTTTTCCTCATTGATAGGAGATAAATATGTAAATTATTCCCATCATAGCGGATTAAACACTATTTATGCATGAGTAATTTATTTGTTAATTTTGATATAATGTGGTGTTTCTAGTTAATAACAGTGGATCTAAAAAAAAGGCATAACAAAAAAGGGAAATGCAAGGTTTTATGAAGAATTTTCATGAAATCATCATGAAAAACTGTCTGCACCGTTAGATCAGGTATGTGTCTCATGATCCAACGGTGTAGATGATTTTCATGATGATTTTCATGAAAGTTTTCATGAAACCTAGCATGACCCAACAAAAAAACCTACTTTTGTTAGTGTTGACATTATGAATCTATAATTATTATTATTATTTATTATTGGTAAATTATCTAGAGATTATGAGAAATTATAAAGTATTAAACACATGTGAGGTGATAGAGAATATGAAGGATTATGGAGTCTAAAGTGGAGAAAATGGAAGAACACGGAACATGTGAACATGGAGTAAAGTGCAAAAGTTAGAGAGACACATGGCAAGACAAGACAAGGCGAGGATAGGAGAATAAAGTAGTTATTAGGTAGTTTTTTCTTACAAGTTTTTTTTGTCTATAAATAGCCATTCATGATTACATTGTAATCATCCAACTCAAATTAAAGATAATTGATTTTTATTTTTCCTTATTATTATATTCCTACACTTTATTTAGGCCTCGTTTGGCAAACTCATTGTTTTAACCTAAAAGTCAAAAGTCAAAAAGTCCTACTAAACAATTAAAAACTAATAACCTATACCAAAAGTCAATGATTCTTTTTTTCCTCTACTTTTTGTACATCTTTTTGTAAAAAATTAAAAAATATTCCAAACATACTAATTTTTTTTACCTCATATTTGTACTAAAAAATCAAAAAGTTATTAAAATAGTATGTTCCTAAACGAGGCCTTAATAATCCCGATTGTTTAGTAAATTATCTTTCTCTGTCTCCCTCTCTTCTGTTTTTAGTTTTTTTTTTTCTACACTTGACAATTTTGAAATTCTCTTTATTGAGTTAAAAGAACGTAATCACTTGATAATTGGTTTGAATTTAAAATCTTTACTGACACGCTAACATTTATAAAAATTTTCTTCGTAGAAAAAATAAGCCAACACTTAAATAATGCGAGACAATAGATGATATATTTTATATATTTTGCAATTATACATTTATCAAGAGCACAACATAACTAAGTAACTGTTTAATAAATTTTCATTTCTACACAGATTTGAACTTGTCGCTTCTATTTTTTTTTTTCCCCCAAAAAAAGATTTAAAAAAACTGCTATTCAAATAAAATTTTTGTGAAAATGGAGAATAAAAAAAAAAACACAACAAAATAGGTCAACGAGCCCCTTTTTTTGGGGGTACAGTGCATGAGCCCTTTGGAATCGTATGAGCACTCATTATTGTTATGGTTTCAATTTTTTAAATTTAATTTTTTAAAAATTAAATTTTTTATTTTTTCGTATTTTTTTTTTTTTGATTTTTAGTGAATATTTTAAAAATTTTAAGTAATTCTTTTATTTTTTTAAATGTACCTTACTTAAATGTATTTACAAAAGTAAATATTTGTAAAAAAATATTTTAAAAAATAATAAATAAACAAAAATATGGAAAATGTACTAATTTTTTTTTGAGCCGTGCTTTCCGACCCCCAGTGGGGGTTGCACCCCACAGTGACGTGGCAGCATGGGGTTGGCGGAAAACATAAAAAAAAAAAAAAAAAAACAGTTTTTTTTTTGGGACCAATCCACGCGACCCCCAGTACCCCCACTGGGGGTCCGAAGCTTTTTTCCTTTTTTTTTTATTTTTATGTTTAGTGAATTTTTAAAGATTTTTTTTTACAAATATTATGTTTTTAAAGTATATTTATGTTAGTTTGTATTTAAAAATTAAAAAATACTTAAAATATTAAAAAAATTCAGTAAAAAAAAATAAGAAATTTCTTTTTTTAAAAAGTGAATTTTGAAAATCAAAACCAAACAGAGTGAATATTTTTGAAGCAACATAGATGCTCAAAAATAAAAATCAAAAAAAGGAATAGCCTTATAATTATGAAATGCGCTCATTCATGTTGATCTCAACACAAAACATAACATAGTGGGTGTTTTGGGAAGTGCGTTTTTTTTAGTTATAGGATATTATTGGGGAAATTTTTTTTTTGTGTCTAGGAAGATAGTTGAGCTTTTTTGTGGTTGGATATGATGTTTGTGAGAGAAAAAGTGAAATGATTATAGGGTTTGATATGATATTTTGTTTGAATTTATTTTTTTTTTAGTTTTGTAACCAATTTGTCTTTTAGTGAAAAAAAAAAACAAAAAAAAACTAAAAACCCCACTTCCCAAACAGCACCATAAAAGACAATCTGAACTCCAATATATGTGACTTAATCCGTTATGGAATTGAAAATTTGGCAACAACATCTTACACTTGAAACATTTGTTTGATCAAATAAACATTGTTATCAATTTTGACAATGAATTTTCCACTCTCATGAAAGTAAAACATCCAAAGTTTTGAATGAATTAATCCAAATTAAATTCTTTGACCTCTAACAGGTGACAGTTTCTAGATAGGTTGGAGCTCCAAGTTAGTATGTCCAGTGCCATTTTCGGAGGAAGATGGAGACTCCTTGGTCTGACTGGTGGCATTCATCTCTTGTACTGGCGGAGGGTTCACAATAGTTTCTGTAGCAGCAGTATTATCAGTTAGATGTCCTTTCATCTCTCGGTGCTCTTGACACACAGCACACCAATGTAAACAACAGTGCACCATGCAAGGGTCACACGGAGAGTCCTGCAAAGCAGAAGCACCAACAGAGTTTGAAACTTTGTTGAGGAGCATGGTGCGATCAAAGATCTTTTAGGTGCCAAAACAATTAGTTATGTGTCGTGCGATAGCCCATAAACTCAAGTCTCTGAACAATTTTCTTGAGTATATATGTTTGGGAGCATTTGTTGAAAAAAAATGAGGTAATTGTTTGTTTGAAGAGATGCACAATCTAGACAAGTGTAAGACTATACAAATAGATGCAACAACCATTATAGTTATTCTATTCTAGTCAAGGCATCTGAAATAATTGATGGAGTTTAGTGATAAAAAAACGAAATAAAAAAAATGTGAGCAAAGGGATAAATAGTATGAATTTTTATTCACGCACTTGATCTCCAGATATAGGTCCATTAAATTCACATCTATTATTTTTCAAAAAATAAAAAAATAAAAATGCGACATATATTATTATAGACAAGGTTATCCAAAGCAACATGTGATTCAAGGTTCAATAATTATCAGATTCGTTTTAAGGATCCTCCTCCCTCCCCCCTACTATGCCTAGTGTCCTTTCCTTTCCCAATGATTATTTTTTTTTTTTTGGGTATAAATGCATGAACATTTTTTAGCAACAAGTGATCAATCATATATAATGTACTGATGCAAGGAAAATTCATTTTCAATATGCCATTATTTTACGAGTAATAAGCCTTTAATAATGCAATTCAGATCACCTTTAGATGATACTTTTTTTGCAATGATTGCCGAGCCATGCTGGTATAGATTCCACACATCCACCAAGCAAAGAACAGACCCTCATAAATGAGAAATAAAGTCTGTGGATCAATCCCATTAAGAACTGATGTCAATGCAGCAAATGTCATACCACCTTCGACACATATGATATGACCAACACAGGCAGCCCTCTGAGAGATATCAGCATTCAAGTTTTCAACGTTACGTCCAAATAAGACACATGGGCAGAATAGTCCAGTCCAGCCTATAGGATGAACAAATGATTCAAAAATAAACAAGGATCTCAGTAATGCAAAACACAAAATACATTCAGACATCCTTATCCAAAGAAGAAGCAATTATTCTGTGTAAATTTAGATGTATAAATAATGCATTTTATTTTTCATATTAACTGAGTTTTAAGCATCAAATTCTAGAAAAAATTGTACCGTTAATTTCGTATGCGAGTCCGTGACACTATTGCTATTATGCCATGTAGATCACTTTTATTTGCTTCTATCTTGTATAATTATTCTAAACATGTGCAATCCTAGTTAGACATGAGCTCTATTTGACAAAGGATGCCGAAATTAAACCAACTAGGCCTATCCTAGTTGGCCATCATACCTTCCTTAAGGCTTAGTCGCTATATTTGGTTGGAGGATTTAAAGAGGAATTTGGAAAGGAAAATGGAAAATGTAGGTGAAATATGAATAAAACATATCTATATTTCACCTAGTTTCACACACCTTTTTCATTTTCCTTTTTAAATCCCTCCCCAAATCCTTCAACCAAACACAGCATAAAGAGGTCATGGGTTCAATTCCTCTTAGGGGAGTTGAATTAAGGGAGTGCAAGCACTTAGGTACTTTGTCAAGGATGATGAAATTTTCTCTCATATGTGCTAATTTATTAACTAACAACTAACATTTGCCTATCAAAAAAAAAAAAAAAATTCCCGAAATTAGATTTTTAATTAAAGAAAAATGGGTGAACTTCCCCTCCCCCCCTCTATACACGACTTGACAACATAATGTGAAAACTTGAATATGTGGGGACTTCCCCTCCCCCCCCCCCCCCCCCCCCACACCTCTATACACGACTTTTTTTTTTTTTTTTTTGGTGCTGGGTTAGTTTATATTATTAGTTTTTGGTGTTTTGGTGGGTTGAATATGTGGGGACTCTTGTATTTTAAATTCTCTAGTTAAGTTCTTCTTAGCTGTTTTGATTAAAAAAAAAAAAAAATTCGAGAGGCTTAGAGGTTGGTTGTATGGATGCGAGTAGCAGTAGTAGGGGTATTTTCATACTTCTGAATCTCTCTCGATGCATGTCGTCTTCCTGTACTTTTAATTTCATATTGTTTAATGAAATTTTTCTTTGCTGATAAAAAAAAAAAAAAAACTTGAATGCTACTAGCTAAAAAGTTGAAGTAGATAGAACACTTACAACTGTCGGTATCTTCAGTACACCCAAAAATTCCAGTTGACCAATCTTCGTCAGCCGGGGGTTGATAGGTTGGAGGAAGTGTTTGTCCACATTCTTGACATCTACGAGCAGTCAACTATTGAACATAACAATCAACAATGAAAACAAACAAATGCAAAATATTATATTTATATTCTAAGTAATAAATAAATAATAAATAAATAAATAAATAAACACATTGTAATTTGATAACTAATGACTCAATGACAAATATATCCACTCTTTGCATGATTAGTGGAAATGGAAAAAGGTCAAAAAGACTAAATTAAGATCTCCAGTAATATCAGTAACACCTCTACAAAGTTGATGAAGACATTTTAGTTGTTTTTTTTTTTTTTTTTTGATCAGCAAAGAAAAATTTTATTTAACAGCATGAAATTAAAGGTACAAGAAGATGACATGCATCGAGAGAGATTCGGAAGTATAAAAATACCCCTACTACTGTTACTCGCATCCATACAACCAACCCCTAAGCCTCTCGATTTTTTTTAAAAAAAGTTAAGAAGAACTTAACTAGAAAAATAAAATACATGAATCTCCACATAATCAACCCACCAAAACACCAAAACCAAACTAGATTAACAAAGCCAACTCTCAAAGCAACCCGAACTAGATACCCATCTAATAAACCCAGATATATTAATCACTTTCCTTCACCCACTGGCTGCTGCACTCCCAAAGCCTAGCCACACCCACATAATCTCCACATATAATAATCATTTTAATCACTCTCAAACCACACCCACATGCTGCTACATTCCCTAAGCCTAGCCAAGACCCACGCCACCAACCACCCACTGATAACACCCAACACCCAAGGCCACACTCCATGCCACCGAGATCACCCACTGACAACACCCAAGGCCACACTCCATGGGCGGGAACTTCTAATCTGATTCAAACTCCGAGCACAGCCACCGACCAATCCCACTACCCACACCGGCCAAGAAGACCCCAAAGATCCACAGCACCATACTGCCATTGCTGCTGCTATTCCGGTCAACCACACCCCCGCTGCAGATCCTCACCTCCACAGCCACCACCGGAGAACACCCACTGCAGATCATCGCCCAAGGTCCAGCTGCTGCTACTGCAGATCCTCACCTCCCGAACCCACTGCCACTGCTGTTTATCACCTCCACAGCATTTCTACTTCCAATGCCAGATCTACTTCTTACACCCCTCAAACTTTCACACCAAGAGGAATGCGCGAATGAAAACCAGACAGATCTGAATCGACTCCGACACCCAAGTTTCCGCTCAAACCAAGCATCGAAACTTCACCAAAAAACTGAACCAGAGATCACCCCTCAAGCTCCTACTCGTAAAAGAGCGCTCGAGTGAAACCGCTGCACACCAAACACACCTCCACAGCCACCACAGGAACACCACCCGCTGCCGATCCAAACACCAACCAGCAGTTCTACTTCCAACGCCAGAACAATTTCTTACACCCCTCAAACTCTCACACCAAGAGGAAACGTGCGAATGAAAACCAGACAGATCTGAATCGACTTCGACACCCAAGTTTTCGCCCAAACCAAGCATCGAAGCTTCACCAAAAAACTGAACCAGAGAACACCCCTCAAGCTCCTACTCGTAAAAGAGAGCGCTCGAGTGAAAAAAACAGCTAGCACGGCTCGGAAACACCAACAACAACACGCACACCGCTGCACACCAAACACACCTAGGTGGGAAAATCATGGGGGACTCAAGTTTATTAACGGAAAAACAACGATCAAATACGGGAGAAGCTAGCCCAGCCGACCGCCATAGCCAAAGGCGGCGGCCGGCCGGCCCAAAGAGAGGCCCGGAGAGGGAGGTTTTTTAGAAAGAGAAAGAGAGAGTTTTTTAGAAAGAGATTAGAACTCTATGTCAACCTTTAAGACATTTTAGTTAATAACTACCATCATCAGGTCAATCTCTAAACATGTATGAAGCCATACAATTCACATGCATCTACAATGCAAATTTAATGGAAAGTACAGCAATCACCTAAAATCACCTACTTATAATATCAATTCTAGTAGCCACAAAATCATGGTCATCATTTCTACCTTTCACTTTGTAGAAAAATGGTTACATCAATTATGAATCCTTATTCAATTGCCTAAAACAACTTCTTATCAATCCATGCTACCAAATGAAAAAAATCCATCAAATAGACATAGTGACCAACATACATGCATGCAAATATATTAAAACATACATATTTATCTCCTTAGGGCCTAGTAACGAAATTGAGATTTCAAAAAGCAATTTTTTAAAATCACTTGCCTCATAAAAACTCATGCCATCATCAAGTCCATCATCATCAATCATCATATATATATATATATATATAAGGATACATAAACATTATATGAAGTGATGAAAACAGAAACATTGGAGAATTTTGGAAACTCATGAAAACAAAGAGAAGATTAAAAGAGTAGAAGGGCAAACCTGAGCGACATCAATGGGTTGATAGAGCTCTCCTGGCGTTATACTCTGCAATGACGCTTGGTCCGGGGTTAGCTTCACGTAAGTCCCTTCGGCCATATCTGATCAAACTCTCAAATGTCATCAAAATAACCAAAACAAATATATGTGTGTATATATATATGTAGAGATACAGAACCATACAAGTAGAGAGAGAGAGAGCGCTAAAGTGGGGGAAGCATTGTCCAAAAATGGAGGAGGAGGGTTGGAATGGAATGGAATGGAAGAAAGAGCGATTGAATTTGGAGGGTTCTCTCTCTCGCTCTCCGCTTTAACGCATCAACCATCATTTTTTTTTAACAAGAAAAAAAATAAAAATGCTCTGAGCTGTCAGGTGATTATTCAATGCTCCCGGAATATGGGTATGTGGTGCTTTGTAATGTTTTGATTGGTAGAGAGATGTAACGACCCACGATTTATGTTAAGGATGAGAAAATAACATGAGCTTACGTAATTGATGATTAATTTGAAATATAGACACATGGTGATCGGAAGTATTGAATAATTTCCCGAGCTGTCATCAGCATCCATCATCATCTATACTATCTATATATTAAGCAAAATGGTCTTTTAAAACCCAAGGCTTGTGGAAACTCCAACATGCCAATCCTAATTTCCTAATTTTTTTATTTTTTTTTAAAAAAAAATTGACTTGGTGATTAGTTCAAAGATTATAATAATTACACTATTGAATAACGCAATAAATGAAATCCTAATTTCCTTACTTTTTACATCCCCAAGAGACTCATGTAATTATTGTGTAAATGGCTCTTAATGTTTTTTCCCTCTTAATTTTTTTGTTTTGTTTTTTGAAAAAACAAATAAATAAACACTTATTAAATTCTTTCAAACTCCTCGGTCAAACCCCATGTATTTAATTTATATATTAAAAAATTGACTTGGTGATTGGTTCAAAGATTATAATAATTACACTATTGAATAACGCAATAAATGAAATCCTAATTTCCTTACTTTTTACATCCCAAGAGACCCATGTAATTATTGTGTAAATGGCTCTTAATGTTTTTTCCCTCTTAATTTTTTTGTTTTGTTTTTTGAAAAAACAAATAAATAAACACTTATTAAATTTTTTTAAACTCCTCGGTCAAACCCCATGTATTTAATTTATATATTAAAAAATTGACTTGGTTATTGGTTCAAAGATTATAATAATTACACTATTGAATAACGCAATAAATGAAATCCTAATTTCCTTACTTTTTACATCCCAAGAGACCCATGTAATTATTGTGTAAATGGCTCTTAATGTTTTTTCCCTCTTAATTTTTTTGTTTGGTTTTTTGAAAAAACAAATAAATAAACACTTATTAAATTCTTTCAAACTCCTCGGTCAAACCCCATGTATTTAATTTATATATTAAAAAAAATAAATTGACTTGGTGATTGGTTCAAAGATTATAATAATTACACTATTGAATAACGCAATAAATGAAATCCTAATTAAAACAGCTATAAATATCTATAATTATCCCGTGCATAGCACGGGTGATAGGCTAGTATATATTAAGTAAAAGGGGGTTTTTAATCCCATGGCTTGTGGGAGCTTCAATATCTCAATCTAAATTTCTTGATTTTTTGATTTAAAAAAAAAAACTTAGCATTTATTAACTTCTTCCAACTCCCAAGCATTATCCTCATAATAATACTTTAATGCATTAAGAATAAGCATAATTTTTTTTTTGAAAAGTCCAACACATATGAATTTCTTGAAAGGTCCAACACATATGATTATTATCCCTCCTAATAACACTTTAATGCATTAAGAACAAACATAAATTCTAACCCCCCAAATCTTGTGGGAGCTCCAATATCTCAATCTAAATTTCTTAATTTTTTTATTTAAAAAAAAATTTAGTATTTATTAACTTCTCCCAACTCCCAAACATTATCCTCATAATAATACTTTAATGTATTAAATAATAATACTTTAATGTATTAAGAATAAGCATAAAAAAATTCTTTAAAAAGTTCAACACATATGAATTTCTTAAAAAATTCAACACATGATTATTATCCCTCATAATAACACTTTAATGCATTAAGAACAAGTATAAAAAAAATTCCTTGAAAAGTCTAATACATATGAATTCCTTGAAAAGTCCAACACTTAGGATTATTATCAAAATATTAAACTTTGATATAATATAAAAAGGAAAAAAAAAATATTTAAAAATTACAATTCACATATATAAAAATAATTATAAATACAATCTATGCATAGCAAGGGTGAAACACTAGTTTCAATTACTCAAAAACCGCCAGAATACCCTCGGGTAATCTTGGTTAATTTTCACACCTCATTGTGCTATTTTGCTTCTGAAAATTGTGCGTTTTTATTTATTTATTTATTGTAAATATATTTTTTTAAATTTTTAGATATATTTAATATAAATATATTTGAAAAAGTAAAATATTTATAATTTTTTTTAAAAATTCATTAAATACCAAGAATATATAAAAAATCACTATATTTTCATATTTTTGTGTATTTATTAAAATTTTTAAATATTTTTTTTACAAATATTTTATTTTTTAGATATATTTAGGTGAGATGCATCTAAATAGTAAAAAAATTGTTTAAAATATTAAAAAATTGCTAAAAATAAAAAAAATAGTAAAAATAATAACTCAATTTAAAAAAAAAAAATTTGAGTTAAAAAATTGAAACCAAACAATTGTTTTCAAATTTTATTTTTGATTTTTCCCCCTCATATGATTCACTTGCTAAATTTGTTTTTAAATTTTTTTGACTTCTTTCGCATTAAAAATTGAAACGATAAGGTAGTGCTTGGTTTAATTTTTAAATTAATTTTTGGATTGAAAAATCAAAAAATATGTTTGGTTTACTCTTTTTCAAAATTATTTTTTTTTGCTCCTCTCTCATTCTCTCTCTATTTTTTTTTTATATCAATCAATCACTTTCCTTTCTCCTCTCTCATTGGCTCACATTCTACACATTAATTAATTATTTTTTCTCTCACATCCATTTATTTAATTAAAAGAAAAAAAAAAACTTACAAATCATTCTAAAATTATTTTCAAAACTCATAACTAAACAAATTTTTAATTTTCAAAACTCTTTTCAAATACTTATTTTTTAAAATACAACTTGTGGGGATATATTTTCCGAGTACCAACACGTGGCCGAGGTGACACCGAAGTGTCAGCCGAGATGTCACGTGTCCTGGTCTAGATACCAGGATGATCTCGGCAAGGCCGAGGTTGTCTGCGAGAATACAGGAATACGGGATAAACGGATAAGGGACAGGAGTCCTAGAATGAAGAAAGACTACAAGATGGATACAGGTAATACTCTCAGAGAGTCTATCCTTATCTCTTGAAGAGTCCAATGTAAATCCGGAATTAGAGTCCATGGAAGTGAGACTTCTAGTGGGACGGGGATGGAGTAAAACTATAAAAGAAGGGCACCCCCGGCAGGTCTAAGGTACGCAATTTTAAACCTTGAGCAGTAATTTAAGCACTTGAATTATCTTTAAGAGATACTGACTTGTTCGTCGGAGTGCCCCCGGGTGGAAGAACCACCGCCAGAGCCTTTTTCTTCTGTGCAGGATAACAGGGTGCCATCTGTTCTGCCTGTGTTCTACAGCTGAATTACTAAGGAGGGCAGTGTGATCGGAAAATCACTCACACAATTTGGCGCCGTCTGTGGGAACGAAAGAAGAGTAGATGGCCAGTAACACACAGAAGGAAAAGATTGGGGACAACACTCCTGCTGGGAGTGGAAGACCCGTCGACCCTGACGCTGAAAGAGGAGACCACAACTGTAATAACCCCATACCGTTTACCGATGAATTACTGAATTACGTACTGATTACTGCTAAACTGGACTGCTATGACTGATAATTGAATTAACTGAAGAACTGAACGGACTGATTGAAAACTGGAACTAAATTGACTGAGCATATCTATTGTGTTGCATTTTTATCTTTTCGATTATTTGATTATCTGTTCGTGTTTTTATGTTTAAACTGCAAATTGAAGGCCTTATCGGCGGCCGAACTGAAAATTGTTTAGTGTTTCATGATCAGTAGAATTTCTGTGATTTAATGGTATATTTATCCAAAATGTGATTAGGTATGATTAGATTAGATTAAAATAAGCTAAACATGTAAGTTGCCTTATTTACACCTTTGCCATCTAGTGGGCCTTTGTTTAATAATTTGTGGGGCCTCATTACACTTGAAACAAAACCTCTTCCTCAGCCAATTTGAGAGCTCAACCGAATTTATAGAGACAGGAGAATTTGGGGAATTGATTTCATCTAATTGTTACTTGTAAATTGCTTAGTAATTGGAGGAATTGGAACATAGGTTGCAAATTTAGCTTCCACACCTTGAAATTGAAACTCTAGGTAAGCAATTCATCTTCTTATTGTTGTCCTTGAGCTAAGTCTTGCATATTTCATGCTCCATTGTAGAACTAAGTCATGTTGTAGCTCATACATGGTGAATTATGCTAGAATTCATGCATGCATGTTTGAAAAGATGAGTTTTGAGTTGAGTTCATGACAAATTGTACATGCAAGCTCATGTTTAAGCTTAAGTCCATGATTTCAACTTGTTTTTGGTATAAATGGCTCACTAGAACATCAAATTGGAGCTTTGAAATGGTTTAATTTCATACATGTTTGCATGTTCATCATATTCTTGAAAATGGGTTTGAAATATGGCTTTAATTGACTCACCTTTGGGGCTTGAATTCATAAATTGAGCTTTGAAAATTGTTATACATTGAATTTAGATGTGTTTTCCAGAATTTGGGCCCAAGAGGTCGAGTTTGGAGTGGTAGAATGCTTGGTTCGAACTTGGGAGACAAATCTGGAAATTCCAGATTTGGCTTCCTCGCTCGAGCGAAGGATTCCTCGCTCGAGCGAGCACCTTTGTCCAGGGCTCCGCTCGAGCGAGCATCGAGCGACCATCGCGCGTAAAATCACAGCATCCAGTACTTTTACTGTTCAACAGACCGCTCGAGCGAAGGATTTCTCGCTCGAGCGAAGCCTTTGATTTTGGAAGCTCGCTCGAGCGAAGTAAGGCTCGCTCGAGCGAGGCTCCTATTTTCAGCAAACTTTGCAAAATGTTTTCTAAGTGTATTTTTGCATCCTCATCCCATTTTAGGCATTCTTAGGCCTAGTTTAAGGCATCTTAAAGAGGATATAGATGTAGAACACACCAAGGCGAATTAAGGATTAAATTATGATATTTCCCAACTGTGTAGCTTAGTGTGTGTTCAAACTGTGAACTGTGTAGGGTTGGCGACTGGGGAGACACGCTCTAGCATACTGTAGCCTAAACTCTGTGAGTAACAATTGTGTAACGATATGTTCAATTGAGAATGTTTTCTGACTGTTTAACGGAACTGTTTTCTGAAATAATTATTGTTAATTGATTGAATATATGTCCTATATTCTGAAATGTATTGTGGCATCCTTAGCAACTATTGTATACTGTTATTGCTACTGTTACAGAGATCTCTGTCGGTTCCCTGTGGAACCACTACTGTTTACTGATTGGTGGCCATCATTACTGTTCGGTCTTTAAGACCTACTGTTACTGCTATGCTACTAAGGGATGTACCACATATGACTGAATAATTGTTCTGACTGAGAGACTGAAATACTGTTTAATGAACTGTTTTCATTACTGTAAGGACATTTCATTCTTAACCTCTTTACGCATTATGTTATTCACTGGGCTTTAGCTCACTGTTTATATATATATGTAGGTGCTCAGCCACCAGATCGGAGCTAGGAGCGTGGGTTAGACTCCAGTTTTGTCAAGCTAGCCTTTGTGCCTCACTGCGAGGTTCCGTGTTGCCATGTTATGGCTTTGGGGTGTTTTGTTTTTCCCCCGTCTGTCTCCATACTGTTTGGATTACTGTATAGACTGTTACCTACCTTACTGTACTGTTATCAAGGGATTAGGTCCCTGTACTGTGTGACTGTAAATTTTGTATAGACCGTACTGTTCTACACGTGTGAATGCATGAAAAATCTTTTTGGCATACAGACTGTCACAGCTCAATGGACATTATTTATTTACTGTATTGGCTTCCGCCAGGCCCTGTACTCTGTTTTACTGTATTACTGTTAAGCAGGCCTTCGGTAATCTCGGATTACTGGCCGGTTACGGTGCTAAACCCATAGGGCCGGGTTTGGGTCGTGACAACAATGAAGAAGCTCGTAATCAGAATCACGCAGAGAAAGGCGTCGGCCAAGATGACGACACATCAAAGAAAGCGGACCAGGGCAGATACTATAACGAAGACAACCTCCAGGTCTGGAAAGACAGATGTCTGAGGAGGGATGAAGAAGTAAAGGAGATGGCGAACAAGTTGGCAGACCTTCAATCGGTCGTCAACTTCATGATACAAAATAATGTCATGCAGCCGCCATACCTGCTACAGGACACGCCAATGCCAAGCAAACGCCCAGAAGAAGGGGCAGAAAGAAATCCCCGAAGCCCCTCAGCACACGAGGAGTGGAAGGCACTCTCACCGACCTTCCAGGGAAGTCGGCCGAGAAGAGCCGAGAAGAGAAGAGTCCCGAAGGACACATCACGCGAAGGAGACAGACCCCAAAGAACATCGTCATGTTCAGGGGCAGGTATTGTGTTTCGATGCATCCAACGGGGAAGGGTCGAAAAGGAGCCACCATGAGGCCGGGAGTAGTGCACCGAAAAGGCTGAAGTCTAAAGATAGCCGGGCTGCAGGGAGAAGTAAAGAAGACTTGAGAGATTACCTCAAGAGGAAGCGAGAAAATGCCGAAGTCGAAGTAACCTCCCCGGATAAACCGAGGACACCATTCTCGGTGGAATTGGACAAATTCTCCGCGCCGAAAAGATTCAGTATGCCGAGGTTCCAAATATATGATGGTAAGTCAGACCCTAACTTCCATGTTGGATTATTTTTGAATTCAATGGCATTATATAGTGGAAACGAGCCGTTGCTCTGCAAAGTGTTCCCTTCATCCTTCGGGGAGATTGCATCAGATTGGTTCCACAAATTACCAAAGGGGAGTGTGAAGACTTGGGAAGGCCTGGCCGAGATGTTTGTGGCCAGGTTCATAACAAACAAACTGCAGCCATTGAGGGTGGATGCATTGATGGCTTTAAAGATCGGCAAAGATGAAAGCCTTAGGGCCTATGCAAAAAGGTACTACGAAGTGTTCAATCGAATACCTGAATGCAACCAGGAGGTGGCGTCGTGTCTTTCAAGAACGGCCTGAAGGATGACTGTCCACTGCGGAAGTCTTTGGCAAAGACACTGCCAAAGGACATGGAAGAGCTCATGGCGAGAATCGAGAAGTATGCCAGAGCCGAGGAAGATACATCGGGAAATAAGGAGACAAAGCCAGAAAAAGGCAACGGCTCGCCGAAGCGAGGCCGAGGTAACAATGGACCCAACAAACAAGAGACAGATTTGAGGGCCAAGCAGGCAGTGACAACGGTGTTCCGAATTCCGGTCCACAAAGTCCTTGACCAAATTCGAAATCAGCCCTACTTCAGAACACCAGCAAGGGCACCAGGAGAATTTATGGGCAGAAACCTTGGTAGGCGTTGTGCTTACCACAATGAGGAGGGGCACCCAACTCAGGGTTGCAGAGCCCTTAAAGCACATTTAGAAGATCTTGTAAGGCAAGGCCATTTGAGAGACCTTGTGGATGAGGCCAAAACAAGGGAAGAACAGGCACGATTGCCTCAAGCACCAGCAGCCCCGCCTCCCCCAGCGCAGCAACCACAGGTAGGTGGACCTCGGGTGGTTAATGTGATCCACTCAAAGGTGAACGAAAATGACATACGGGGGGACACAGAGGGTAAAACACTACAACACGTCAACCAGGTCGGATTGAAAAGACCTCGGCCTGAAGAGTGCCAAGGACCAATGATAGCCTTCACAAAAGCCGACCTAGATATGGTCCAGCACCCGCACAATGATGCCTTGGTAGTATCCCTCCAGGTTGGGGAGTGCCAAGTGAAACGCATCTTGATTGATCAAGGCAGCTCCTGCGACATCATGTATGTCAGATGTTACAAGGAACTAGGCCTTCACCCTGATGACATGGAGCAGTCAAACGGCCCGATGGTCGGCTTCAATGGAACGCCGACATGGCCATTGGGCGCAACAAGCTTGGAGATACAAGCCGGCATGAAAAAGATCAAGACAGAATTCATTGTGATTGACACGCCCTCGCCTTACAACATTATCTTAAGGAGGCCGTGGTTGCATGCAATGGAGGCAGTTCCC
>JAPPVO010001351.1:0-23725 GCA_030407325.1 Camellia japonica | reverse complement strand
GCGAGTGTAAACTGCACAAAACAGTGCGCTGCGCAAAATAGCGCGAGTGATAAACTGCACAAAACAGTGCGCTGCGCAAAATAGCGCGAGTGATAAACTGCACAAAACAGTGCGCTGCGCAAAATAGCGCGAGTGATAAACTGCACAAACAGTGCGTTGCGAAAATAGCGCCAGTGATAACAACACAAAACAGTGCGGTGCGCAAAAGAGCGCGAGTGATAAATTGCACAAAAACAGTGCGCTGCGCAAAACAGCGCGAGTGTAAACTGCACAAACAGTTGTAGCACGTCCGTGGGGGACCTCGGCTACAGTTCGGACTCGATTTGTGTCGCGGTTCTAAATCTGAACCAAAGAGTCCAAATCCGGCAAATCGTTTTGAAAGAAAAACAGATTTTTGAAAAAGTAGTGCCAACATGGACTGCTTTGCCAGATTACAGAGTCGCCACCTAAATATTTTAAAATGGGAAATTTAGGAAACCTGACTCGGTGCCGAAGGCCACATGTCCGTCATCACCAAAGTGGTTTGGCTCGGGAGCTTGGGTACGATCGGGAAGGTCAGCTATGAGACACCCTTTCGCCCGGTCCGAAGACCGGCCTCTACTAACCGTGATATCCGTTTTTGAAAACTTTATGCGTTCTTATTCCGGTTATTAGCCTAGAATTACTATATTATGCGCACAGCAAACAAGTATAGACCAAATCGCCTAAGTTGGAACAAAACACCACATGTTTGTTTTGAAATGATTTGCTACTCACAAGTAGGCTAAAATGCAGGTTTTGCCACCTCAAGCGGGCTTTTAGAAAAGACGGTTTTGCCACTATCTAGTGGGCTTTAAAACTCACAGTTTTAATGTGTTGTCCCAATTTAGGTAATTCAACCTCCATCCACAGGCATTCATGCAGTTATATCACATAAGCACTTAGCTCATGGTAAACATGCTATTATGGCAACATTCACACACATGCGATATGCTAAAGCATAAAAGCTCACCTAGTACTCCAAGCCAAAACAGAAGCTTATTAGAAATCCATGCATGGACCTAAGCATACTGAAATGTCTAATGCAACACATGCAAAGATGTAATCTAGGCAGGCTCAGCTATCCTAAACGTGGCATATGGAATGCTACAAATAACACGTATTCAATTTGGAATTGAAAGTACGATGCAGTTTGTATGATGTGCCGAGCCCGATGCATGTCAACAAATGCATGGATGCACGCATGCATTGCATAAGGTATGCTAAATTAAATATGCCCTAATCTACCATCATAAGCAGGTAATATAAAGGAGAAAGAAATGGGGGTTGGAAGACATACACACACTCACACACCCTTATTACAAATATGCCCTCACACGGAGGGACCAAAGAATAATATACAGTCCCAAATAATAAATCAACTATCCTAGCTAATTAATTATTACAGACCCTTAATTAATTAACAATTAATTAAACTACTGAAGCAGTAAAAGGCTCGGGAAGAGGGATGCACGCATGCTCGGATGGCTTCGCCTGGAAACTCGCTGCCATAGCACTGTTGGCCCTGCTTTTACTGTTCTGCTTCTCTGGAAGACTGTAAAAGTCCCAGAGAATAGGCTCCCTGCATCCTAAGAATCATCATCGGCTGGATGGAATGTCCACCGGCCGTGTATAAAGTCAACCGGCTGGAAATGAAAGCTATCGGCACTAAATACATTGCCGGTCGACACTCTATACTGCCGGTCGGCACAAATTCCTGCAGAAGACAGTTTTGACAGCAACAGCAGACCAGCAGTGCAAGGTATAGAATTTCTAGGCAAAATGTATGCATGGACACACTCCCTATCATGTAATGGACTCAAGGGAGTATGGCCCTCGACCCCCGGGCCATCAATCACACATTTCAATGCATGATGGCCCAAAAGCCAAGTTAGTAACTTTGATATCAAATGGAATGCAATGCACAAACAAATCAAAGGGCCCCAACCCCTATCATGATTAGTCAAGAGGCAAGGGATGCATGTTCAATGAAATGCAACCTAGGCATGGCGGCTAAGTACGCAAACATGCGATGCAACTACGTGGCATACACGATGCTAACAACATAACATGCACAACGCATTGAACATGGCATACACAATGCAAGATGGGCTTACACCAATACAAGGAGGCCATTAGAGGAAAAAGAGATTCCCGAACGCGTGCACGTATGCACGCAACCGAGGACCGATCCTAAGGCACGAATGCCACTCTATCAAAGCATGGCAAGGCATGAAACATGACATATGAACGTGCAATGCAATGATGGACTTAAACTAACATGGATAACTCGCAAGCATGCCAAAATCAGCGGCCATGAGATGAAAATGGGACGCTCGGAATGCGTGCACGTATGCACGCGAACCGAAGACATGGCATACGCAATGCAATGAGACTAAAATGGCATATACAATGCAACATGGACTTACACTAACATAAGCGGGTCTCAGCCACACTCACATAAGAGGCCATCGGATAAAAAAATGAAGTGCCTCGAAGTGCGTACACACGGGCACGCAAACCGAGGCAATGGCCCTAAGGCATGAAATGGACACAGGAAATGATATGCAAACATGCAAATGAAATTTCAGCAGCTAAATGAGGGGGAAAACAGCCCCGAAATGATGTGAAATGACACCAAATGCACGGAATGGTCCCGAAATGCGTATTAAGTGCCCAAAATGGCCTACGGCTATACTAAACATGCAAAATTGGTACATGACATGCAAAACAGTAGCAAGGCAGCCCAAAAATAGCATTTTTACAGTACAAAACATGGCCAAATAGTAAGCATAGATAGGGCAACAATGGCATGCAAAAATGGGGGTCAAGAGAGGGGTATTGAAACAAGTGGTATATGCAAATCCAAACTGAAAAATTCCCTTCTACAATACTGAAGAGGGACTAAAAAAATGCACATTTACAGTTTATGACAACCCTCAAATCAGCATATAAATATGGCAAAAATGTGATGCAAGATTGAAGCCAACAAAGGGTTAAATGAGATATGCCAAACATTCATCAAACAGCCTTGGACCCTTAACAAAATATGACAAGAAGGACAAAATATGAACTCTTTCCAGACCTGATCATGGCCGAAAACAGAAGCTAGATAGGCTTAACAAAGCATGTAAGAATGGGGGTCAAGGAGGGATATAATGACAAGTATAACATGGAGACCCCAACGAAGTTGATCCCTTCTACAATGTTGTAGAGGGACCCAAAATAAGCCCATTCACAGTTCATGACATGCTCCGAAACAGATCACACAGAGGCTAAACAAATCATGCAATTTTACGGTAAATATGAGAGATTATGAAACAAGTGCATGATAGAGAGGCCAAACAGGGTTGAGCCCTTCTTCAATGTTAAAGAAGGGCTCAAAATGAGCCTACTTACAGTTTACATTATGCTCAAAAACAGATCACACGCAGTCAGAAATTCCATGCAAAAATGTGGCATATCAAGGAGTATTGAAGCAAGTGCACTAGGGAGGGCTCAAACAGGGTTGAGCCCTTAAACAAACATGAAGAATGGCTCAAAAGAGTCCCCATTTCAGTATGGGTCGGAGCTCAAAACCACAAGCAAAGAGGATAGAAAAATGGTACAAGAATGGAGCTCAAAAGGGGAAATGAGTGCTTACCCTTGTAGACCAAGACCTTGGCTGCTTCTAAGACTGAAAATGGTGCCTTTTAGCTACTGGAAGACCCTCCTTGCTGCTGGAAATGGTGTAGTGTGGTGGTGCTAGGTGGTGATGAAGGGAGGGTGTAGAAACTTGGATGATTTTGGTGTTTTAAATATAGAGAGAGAGATTGTATGGAGGAGCTCCCAAATCAGATTTTCTAACCCTAAAAATCACAGCTGGGGCTGCTGTTATATAGACAAAATGAGGGGGAAAATGGAGGGAAAAAAGGGAGGGAAAACATATCAAGTTTCCCGCCAAAAATGGCCAAAAGGGAAAGTGGTAGATACGGGTTTCAAATGGCCGAGAGTCCTTCAACAAAGTTGAAGAGGGGCTCAAAATAAGACACTTTGTAGTTTATGCCCAAGTCCAACGAAGCCCACAAGTACGCCTAAAATACCATGCAAAAAAGCCCAAAAAGAGGTAAAAAGGCAAGTGACAGATGGAGATGTCAAACAGTAAGAGGTCCTTAATCAAACATGAAAAGGACCCCAAAATATGACTATCTCAAGTTTGGGTCGGAGCCCAAAAATGTAGAATGAAGGTTCGGGAGCCGAAACACGCAGTTCGAGGCCCCGAAAATGGGCTGTTAGGCACCGGGAGTGGTGCACGACCACGAAGTTGGTCTCTCGGACCACAGTGTCCCTACAAAGGGAGTAAATAAGATACATGCCAAAAACCGGGGCAAACAGAGGTGGTTAGGCGGTCCCGAACCGAGGCACACGGCCTGACGGCTCCGAAAACCGGGAACCGGGCTCCGAAATGGGCAAAATGGCCTATGGCCACGAAATGTAGCCTACGGCCATTGAGAGATGATCTACGAGACCTCTCCCTCCCTTCAGGAAGAGAAAACAGAGAAAACCGAGCCTGGTTCGCAAACCGAGACAAAGCACAAAAGAGTCCGGAAGTCCAGAGGCAAGGCTCGTAGCCGGGACTCCGCAACCTCAGAACGAGCACAATATGAAACATCACCAAGCGCTCAATTGATGACGTCTGAGTCTTAAGGTCGGTCAAAAATGGGGTGTCTACAGTTGCCCCTCTTTGACAGAACTCGAAAGTCATAAGAATGACGGGAGTGAATGTCAAAGCCCAGAGACGTCCCATTTTTGACAAGGCCGAAGACTTAGACAAAGCATACAAGCTACAGATAAAGATATGCGCCCGAGGGCAGGGGCAAAATGCAACTGACAATGCAAGAAGCCGAACTTATGATCATGCAAAGAAACATAGGGACGTATCCTGGTGTTTCGGAAATGTATAAGCATTAGAACATATTCCGGATGCTCTTAACCAAAGATGGAGAAATATGGGGACGTATCCCTGTGTTTAGGGACGTATCCCAAGATTTAGGGACGTATCCCAAGGTTTAGGGATGTATCCCAAGATTTAGGGACGTATCCCAAAGGATTAGGGACGTATCCCAAAGGTTAGGGACGTATCCCAGAGGTTAGGGACGTATCCCAAGGATTAGGGACGTATCCAACGGTTAGGGACGTATCCCAGTGGTTAGGGACGTATCCAAAGATTAGGGACATATCCCGATGTTTAGAAAAGAAGGAGAAACATAAGGACGTATCCCGGTGTTTTGCAAGGAATGTGAAACATAGGGACGTATCCCAGTGTTTCGAAAAGAGGGAAAAACTTAGGGACGTATCCCGGTGTTTCGGAATGGTGTGAGCATTGGAACGTATTCCGAACGCTTTTAACCGAAGAGGGAGAAACATAGGGACGTATCCCGGTGTTCCGAAATAAGGAGAAAAAGCATAGGGACGTATCCCGGTAAGAAGAGAGAAACATAAGGACGTCCCGGTGTCTCGGAAAGGAGAGAAACGTAGGGACGCATCCCGGTGTTTTGAAAATGAAGGGAGAAACGTAGGGACGCATCCCGGTGTTTAGAAAGGAATGAGAGACATAGGGACGTATCCCGGTGTCTAGGGACGTATCCCCAATGGTTAGGGACGTATCCCAGGGTTTAGGGACGTATCCCAAGGATTAGGGACGTATCCCAAGGATTAAGGAGAGAAGATAGAAGAAACATAGGGACGTATCCCGGTGTTTCGGAAAGAAGGTGAAGAAACCTAAGGACGTATCCGCGTGTTTCGAAAACAGAGTGTGCATAACAATGCGATTGAAACGTGCATCACAATGCAAGTGAAGGGGGGTGCATCACAATGCAATTTAGAGTAATCATAACAATGCTATGAAAGTACAAAACACATGTAAGTAAAGAACACGCAAAAACGTGTACAATGTGTGTGATAGGAAAATTGAACATGTGAGTAAAACGATGCACGCATGCAAGCAACGTGTAATGAAATCTGAAAATACATATGTAAGTAAAGCAAGCGGTCAATGCGAGCAAGGTGTATGAAAAGGAACTTGAACGCATGTAAGTAAAGCGATGCACGTATGCACGCAATGTGTATAAAAAGGAACTTGAACACATGTAAGTAAAGCGATGCACGTATGCACGCAATGTGTATAAAAAGGAACTTGAACACATGTGAGTAAAGCGATGCACGTATGCACGCAATGTGTATAAAAAGGAACTTGAACACATGTGAGTAAAGCGATGCACGTATGCACGCAATGTGTATAAAAAGGAACTTGAACACATGTAAGTAAAGCGATGCACGTATGCACGCAATGTGTATAAAAAGGAACTTGAACACATGTGAGTAAAGCGATGCACGTATGCACGCAATGTGTATGCACGCAATGTGTATAAAAAGGAACTTGAACACATGTGAGTAAAGCGATGCACGTATGCACGCAATGTGTATAAAAAGGAACTATAATGTGCATAACGATGCAGGTGTAACGGTGCATAACAATGCAAGTGGAACGTGCGTGACAACGCATATTTGAAACAAAATGCCGAATAAGGGAATACAAGCCTTAACGAGACCAATTCAAACACAACCTTCGATTTATCTCTCGAGGGGTTTGGAACACACTCTGCCTGAAAAGGGGACACCCTGTTTATGTTGGCAAGAGATAACATTTGCTGCTGCTTTAATTGCCATTCTGACTTGAAGCAGGCTTACACTTGGAATGGAGGCACGCTCATACTTCGGAGTAGTGACAAGGCCTGAGGAGGTACATCCGGAGTACAATCACGGAATTCGCTGAAGGTGAAATACACTCAGGTGCTTCAATTTTCCTTATTTTCTTTTGCTTTGCAGTCCGGAACCTATATAGCTTCAGATAGGCCCTGATTTCACTGTTCACACCTATCGGGGGTGGACCCTGCAGTTTTCGAAAGAACAAATTCCTTTTTTGCACAAATGTGGAGAATGGCACAGCACTCTGAGCACACAACAAATCATTTTGAAATTGAGGAAATGAGTTCTCGACCGGGTATTGAGCCTACAACTGAACACAGCAAAGACGACCCAACAACGGAAAATAAAGGTAAACAACCTAAACACATCTATTGACACTTGAAACGACTCAAAACAAGAATCGAGACAAACAAAACACAACGAAAGACTCAAATGCACACAGGGAGCCTGTTTCACCGGGTATTATTTCCCACCCTTTCTCATTTGTGATTCTCACATCACTCGGCATTCAATCTCTTGTTTTCTGAAAAAGCCCTTTTCTCACTTTTTCTCTCATCGCACACCTCTCTATTCTTCAATCTCTCATTTTTCAATCCCTCCCCTGGATGGTTGATGGATAAACAGAAAGTTATGGGCTCGTGCCCCTCGCATTCTGCTAGATTCTTCTTCTTGTTTACAACAGTGAGTTTCTTCCACAGGGGGGCCGCGCTACAATTGGGTGTTTAGCGAATCTGCGGCTGACATTGGTCGACGATGCTCTGCCGGGGAGTTTGGACATGGTTAGATTTGCCCAGATGATGCAGTGGAATACCTTGATCCATTCCAGTTCGTGCTTCGCACTTGGCTTGATACCTCGTTGCTTGGAGGATGAGGGAGCTTTCAGCCCTTTGTTGTGCCCTTTTCCGGCAAGTATGATGCCCTTCTTGGCAAGTATGTTGACAATGGGAAAAGACAGGAAGCCTGACTCAACTGTGCCCCTAGTTCATCATTTTGACCATTTTTTATTTTGCTTTCTACTAAAACAGTTTTGACCAACATGAGAGTTAGATTAACATGCCTGTTCAATTTTTGATTTGAAAATCATGCAAGTTAAGTTATGAGCACTGAAAATTTTCCTTTTTTGGGTCCAAGAAGTGGTCCAGTTTTTGGAAAAGATGGAACAGTTTTCGAGAAAATTAGTCAACCTCAGTAAAAATTCTCAAAAACTATTTTGCAAATGACCAATGCTCAACAAGCATGGAACCAACTCTTGAGATGCACAACCTCGGACCCATAGCAATGGAAAATTGCCCCTTGTCTGAAGGACACTGCATGGCAACGGAAAGTTGCCCCTTGTTTGAAATGGTGCCACGGCGTTTTGAATGGCAACGGAAAGTTGCCCCTTGTTTGGACGATGTCGCAGCACATTGTAGTCGGTCCTCGGAGTGATGAACACAACCAGACTCTCAGATACAGAGAAGACAAAGATGATCAAAAACCATCACATTGACATAGTCGAATTTGAAGTGTTTCAGGGCTGGACTTCAGAATGAAGTTGCCTACGTATCCCAAAGATGGGAATCAAGCCTTACGTAGTTCGGTGTTAAGGTACACTCGGGTATTAACCTCTCCTTTTTATGCTCTAACTTTTGCCAAGGCGCCTGTTGCAGGTTTTCGACCTTGCGAGCTTTGTTCTTCTTTCTTTTCAATTTTTTCATTTTTTTCTCTTTTTTTCTTTTAGGCTCTAACTTTTGCCAAGGCGCCTGATGCGGGTTTTCGACCTTGCGAGTTTCTTTTTCTTTTCTTTCTTTTTCTTCTTCCTTTGTTCTTCTTTTTTGTATTTTTTCTTTCCTTTTGTATGTATTTTTGTTTGCTCTAACTTTTGCCTGGGTCGCCCTTCCGGGTTTTCGGCCCAGCGAGCCTCTCAAAGGGTAAAAGTGTAACAAGTCCATGCCAAATGGTTTTGAGATTGAAGCCCTCTGTATCCAGGAGAGTGGCTGTTGTATTGATTTGCAGAAAGATCCACCTTTGGCTCTTCGAGCACATCGGATATTTTTTGCCCCTAGTTCGAGGGGTGCCTCTGATCTAGCTTTACAAGCTTCTTCTGATCTTCTGATCTTCTTGATCCGACTTTCTTGCCCCTAATTCATGGGCTGCTTTGAATCTGGCCACACAGGCCTCACATTGTGGTTGACCGTTGAACATTCTGAATGCAAGTTCAAGGTTTGAAGGCAAGGACTCAAGTCTCGAGGCTGAGAGCGATCCTAAGCTGCACAATCTCAAGAGCGATTCCACACATGCCTTTGCAGGACCGCGCAAAACATTTTTTGAAAGTTTTTAAGAAAGCGGCAAATCGCTCGCGCTGAAGACAGTGTGGGACCAATCTGGATCAAGCTAGGGTCCTTCTCAGTACTCACACTAACAAGCATGATTTCATTCATTAAGGGCTTAGCACGCCTCTCTTTCTCTCAATTGATCAAATTTTTGCAAATCCCAAGGAATTCCTTCCTCTTCGTTTTCACCACAGTGTTTGAAAAAGTTTTGAAAAACTTAGGTCAATGCAATGACTTCAAGGCACAGGAAAGACAAAGTTCTTAGTCAAATACTGTCATCTCATTTGAAACTTCCGGCATAACTGGCACCAGGCAGAAGCAAACGCGAGAGCGAGAGCGTGAAAAACCACTGCTGTTTCGTTCATAACTATTGGTACAACTGGCTCCCTTGCAGAAACAAGCTCAAAACAAAATGAAAAGACAAACACAAAACAAAATGGTGACGCCCGAGGTGCCCCCCCCCGGCGGAATCACCCGACCTTTGTACAATGGGACTGACTCGATACAACAAGACAGACCCTCAATCAAAAAGACTGACTCAAGACAAAGAGACAGACTCAAAACAAAACTACAGAACTGACTCAACACCCAAGTCAGAAACTACAAAACTAGCATTCGCAAATGCTCAAAACAGTGTGTGCCATTCCCACATCTGAAGTTGATTGAGCGCCGCCCGCAGGTGGTTTATCCCCCATTCACATAACATTATCCCCCAAGTTCACTGACCCAGTGCCGATAGACTTTGCTGAGCTTGGCAGGAGAATGACCGATTTGCTGATGGAAAGCACAGTACTTAGCCGGGTCATGCTTTAGAGGGAGAGGATCGGGTAGAGGCCGTTGCTCTAACGGTTTCAAATGTCCTTTCCTGAGTAGGACCCCTAGGGCCTTAGACAAAGACATATAGAGTGGGGTGAAGACCCTCTTGCCTCGGGGTAGATAGTTTGAAGTTCGGGGGTTTGAAGTGGATGTACCAACAAAGGGGGTGGCTGCTTTTGGTGTGGTGGTGGCGACCATGCCCACGTCGGAAGATCTTGCAGCTGCGTCACCGCTGGTGGTCGCATTCGAATTGCGGGTAAACGCCCTCCTGGGCTGCTCCTTCTCCTGATCAATAAGGCCTTGTTTTATAGCATCTTCGATCTGTACTCCCATCTCATATAAGTCTGAAAAGGTGGGGAAGGGGACTACTATCATCTTTTGCATCAACTTCGGCTGTAGATTGCGCACAATCATCCGAATCTGGTCTTTGTCCGTAGGCCTCAAGGTCATCATCGAAGCCTTGGCCCTCCATCTGGTTACAAATTCTGAAAAACTCTCCTTAGGCTCTTGCCTAGTTGTCTCGAGATCACGGGTCGTAATCTCAATCTGTGTGTTGTATGAGTACTGCGTGATGAAGGCCTCAGCCATCTCCTCCCAGCTTCGTTTCACTGAATTCTCCAACTTGGCGTACCAGATGACTGCAATACCCGACAGGGTCCTGCCGAACAAAGACAGTTTCTGCAGTCTGGTGAGGCCCATCGGCCTTAAGATATCTGAAAACAATCTCAGGTGCACCATGGGGTCCCCGGACCCATCAAATCGGTCAATTTGAGGCATCTTGAACCGATCTGGCAGCGTCACAACTGCGTCCGTATACCCATCCTCGATGTCGGGAATAGACCTGACTCCTTGGGATTTCTAAACATTTTTTCCAACTTACTCAGCTTCAGCGCTGTGGGGTCCGCTTCGAACTCAAAGGGAGAGTCCGGTACATTGATAGGCGTGGGCGCCTTGGATAGTTGCGGTAGAATTGGGGGTGGAGCTGGCCCCGTTGGAAGGGCTGTATCCTCTTGGACATTTGGCGTCCCCTCGGGTATGCTGGAGCCTGATGCGAAGCAGATGCCGGCTTGCTGCTCTAGCCTAGCAATTGTCTCTGCCTGTTGGGCTATGACCACAGCCTGTTGCTTGGCGAATTCTGCTTGATGACAGCGTCTTGCTGCATGGCTTTCATACTATCCTGGAGTTGGCGCACCATCTCTTCCAAACTCGACATATTGTTGATCCTGAGCAACCGGTATATCTGTTTCTGCAGTAGGATCGGAAATCTCAACCTGCTCAAGATCACTGATCTGGTAGCTGTTGTACTGGTGGTCTATGTCTGACTGGCCCTCTCTGGCCGTGATTACCCTTGAACTGAGTCTCTGACCTGACAAAGTCTACCAACACAAATCCAAGGTACCCAGGGGATAGTGGAGCCTTCTGAAGCTATAATTCCAGGACTACCTAGCAAAAGAGAAAACAGACAGCATCTCAGCTCAACTTCACTGGAACGGATATGAGCAGAGCTGAACGACTGTATTCTATTACTGATCACTGTTCCCGAAATCACTGCCCCAAATCTGAATCTGATACCCGCAGATATAACTGATTCTCAAAATACTGATACTGGTGCCCGCAGGCCGGACCCAGACTTGCAAACTGGTATACGCATTCCCTGTAGAGATACACTCTAAAAGCACATAGCAAGTAAAGAGAGCCAAACACCCCTATGTTGGGGTAGGGTTTCCCTGTCCTATTTTGTCAGGAGCTAGGGTTTCACTACGCACGCAGCGGTTTCAAACAACCTATCGGGTAAGCAACCTGTCCTAGTTTGGAATGGTCACTATGGATCCGAATATGCACTAGGTCGAATGGTCAAAAAGGGTGCCCCGGTAAAACCGGGGTTTGTGTTCCCATACTGGCAGAGCCCGCAACCGGTCAGCCTTATGGTCATGCCTTGACAAGACAAGCCTCCGGCAAACCGCTCAGGAATAGCAGATGGCCAACACGGTGTCCTAGGCGCACCAATGCACATGCAATGCAAAGAAACACATAAGTGTAGTCAAAACAGGATATCACGAGTTCGAGTCAAGCTCTCTAAAATCCCCAGCAGAGTCGCCAGAAACTGTAGCACGTCCGCGGGGGACCTCGGCTACAGTTCGGACTCGATTTGTGTCGCGGTTCTAAATCTGAACCAAAGAGTCCAAATCCGGCAAATCGTTTTGAAAAAAACAGATTTTTGAAAAAGTAGTGCCAAACATGGACTGCTTTGCCAGATTACAGAGTCGCCACCTAAATATTTTAAAATGGGAAATTTAGGAAACCCTGACTCGGTGCCGAAGGCCACATGTCCGTCATCACCAAAGTGGTCTTGGCTCGGGAGCTTGGGTACGATCGGGGAAGGTCAGCTATGAGCACCCCCTTTCGCCCGGTCCGAAGACCGGCCTCTACTAACCGTGATATCCGTTTTTGAAAACTTTATGCGTTCTTATTCCGGTTATTAGCCTAGAATTACTATATTATGCGCACAGCAAACAAGTATAGACCAAATCGCCTAAGTTGGAACAAAACACCACATGTTTGTTTTGAAAATGATTTGCTACTCACAAGTAGGCTAAAATGCAGGTTTTGCCACTCTCAAGCGGGCTTTTAGAAAAGACGGTTTTGCCACTATCTAGTGGGCTTTAAAACTCACAGTTTTAATGTGTTGTCCCAATTTAGGTAATTCAACCTCCATCCACAGGCATTCATGCAGTTATATCACATAAGCACTTAGCCTCATGGTAAGCATGCTATTATGGCAACATTCACACACATGCGATATGCTAAAGCATAAAAGCTCACCTAGTACTCCAAGCCAAAACAGAAGCTTATTAGAAATCCATGCATGGACCTAAGCATACTGAAATGTCTAATGCAACACATGCAAAGATGTAATCTAGGCAGGCTCGGCTATCCTAAACGTGGCATATGGAATGCTACAAATAACACGTATTCAATTTGGAATTGAAAGTACGATGCAGTTTGTATGATGTGCCGAGCCCGATGCATGTCAACAAATGCATGGATGCACGCATGCATTGCATAAGGTATGCTAAATTAAATATGCCCTAATCTACCATCATAAGCAGGTAAATAAAAGGGAGAAAGAAATGGGGGTTGGAAGACATACACACACTCACACACCCTTATTACAAATATGCCCTCACACGGAGGGACCAAAAGAATAATATACAGTCCCAAATAATAAATCAACTATCCTAGCTAATTAATTATTACAGACCCTTAATTAATTAACAAATTAATTAAACTACTGAAAGCAGTAAAAGGCCTCGGGAAGAGGGATGCACGCATGCTCGGATTGGCTTCGCCTGGAAACTCGCTGCCATAGCACTGTTGGCTCTGCTTTTACTGTTCTGCTTCTCTGGAAGACTGTAAAAGTCCCAGAATAGGCTCCCTGCATCCTAAGAATCATCATCGGCTGGATGGAATGTCCACCGGCCGTGTATAAAGTCCACCGGCTGGAAATGAAGCTATCGGCACTAAATACATTGCCGGTCGGCACTCTATACTGCCGGTCGGCACAAAATTCCTGCAGAAGACAGTTTTGACAGCAACAGCAGACCAGCAGTGCAAGGTATAGAATTTCTAGGCAAATGTATGCATGGACACACTCCCTATCATGTAATGGACTCAAGGGAGTATGGCCCTCGACCCCCGGGCCATCAATCACACATTTCAATGCATGATGGCCCAAAAGCCAAGTTAGCAACTTTGATATCAAATGGAATGCAATGCACAAAACAAATCAAAGGGCCCCAACCCCTATCATGATTAGTCAAGAGGCAAGGGATGCATGTTCAATGAAATGCAACCTAGGCATGGCGGCTAAGTACGCAAACATGCGATGCAACTACGTGGCATACACGATGCTAACAACATAACATGCACAACGCATTGAACATGGCATACACAATGCAAGATGGGCTTACACCAATACAAGGAGGCCATTAGAGGAAAAAGAGATTCCCGAAACGCGTGCACGTATGCACGCAAACCGAGGACCGATCCTAAGGCACGAATGCCACTCTATCAAAGCATGGCAAGGCATGAAACATGACATATGAACGTGCAATGCAATGATGGACTTAAACTAACATGGATAACTCGCAAGCATGCCAAAATCAGCGGCCATGAGATGAAAATGGGACGCTCGGAATGCGTGCACGTATGCACGCGAACCGAAGACATGGCATACGCAATGCAATGAGACTAAAATGGCATATACAATGCAACATGGACTTACACTAACATAAGCGGGTCTCAGCCACACTCACATAAGAGGCCATCGGATAAAAAAATGAAGTGCCTCGAAGTGCGTGCACACGGGCACGCAAACCGAGGCAATGGCCCTAAGGCATGAAATGACACAGGAAATGATATGCAAACATGCAAATGAAATTTCAGCAGCTAAATGAGGGGGAAAACAGCCCCGAAATGATGTGAAATGACACCAAATGCACGGAATGGTCCCGAAATGCGATATTAAGCGCCCGAAATGGCCTACGGCTATACTAAACATGCAAAATTGGTACATGACATGCAAAACAGTAGCAAGGCAGCCCCAAAAATAGCATTTTTACAGTACAAAACATGGCCAAATAGTAAGCATAGATAGGGCAACAATGGCATGCAAAAATGGGGGTCAAGAGAGGGGTATTGAAACAAGTGGTATATGCAAATCCCAAACTGAAAAATTCCCTTCTACAATACTGAAGAGGGACTAAAAAAATGCACATTTACAGTTTATGACAACCCTCAAATCAGCATATAAATATGGCAAAAATGTGATGCAAGATTGAAGCCAACAAAGGGTTATAACATGAGATATGCCAAACATTCATCAAACAGCCTTGGACCCTTAACAAAATATGACAAGAAGGCCAAAATATGACTCTTTCCAGACCTGATCATGGCCGAAAACAGAAGCTAGATAGGCTTAACAAAGCATGTAAGAATGGGGGTCAAGGAGGGATATAATGACAAGTATAACATGGAGACCCCCAACAAAGTTGATCCCTTCTACAATGTTGTAGAGGGACCCAAAATAAGCCCATTCACAGTTCATGACATGCTCCGAAACAGATCACACAGAGGCTAAACAAATCATGCAATTTTACGGTAAATATGAGAGATTATGAAACAAGTGCATGATAGAGAGGCCAAACAGGGTTGAGCCCTTCTTCAATGTTGAAGAAGGGCTCAAAATGAGCCTACTTACAGTTTACATTATGCTCAAAAACAGATCACACGCAGGTCAGAAATTCCATGCAAAAATGTGGCATATCAAGGAGTATTGAAGCAAGTGCACTAGGGAGGGCTCAAACAGGGTTGAGCCCTTAAACAAACATGAAGAATGGCTCAAAAGAGTCCCCCTTTCAGTAGGGGTCGGAGCTCAAAACCACAAGCAAAGAGGATAGAAAAATGGTACAAGAATGGAGCTCAAAAGGGGAAATGAGTGCTTACCCTTGTAGACCAAGACCTTGGCTGCTTCTAAGACTGAAAATGGTGCCTTTTAGCTACTGGAAGACCCTCCTTGCTGCTGGAAATGGTGTAGTGGTGGTGGTGCTAGGTGGTGATGAAGGGGGGGTGTAGAAACTTGGATGATTTTGGTGTTTTAAATATAGAGAGAGAGATTGTATGGAGGAGCTCCCAAATCAGATTTTCTAACCCTAAAAATCACAGCTGGGGCTGCTGTTATATAGACAAAATGAGGGGGAAAATGGAGGGAAAAAAGGGAGGGAAAACATATCAAGTTTCCCGCCAAAAATGGCCAAAAGGGAAAGTGGTAGCTACGGGTTTCAAATGGCCGAGAGTCCTTCAACAAAGTTGAAGAGGGGCTCAAAATAAGACACTTTGTAGTTTACGCCCAAGTCCAACGCAGCCCACAAGTACGCCTAAAATACCGTGCAAAAAGGCCCAAAAAGAGGTAAAAAGGCAAGTGACAGATGGAGATGTCAAACAGTAAGAGGTCCTTAATCAAACATGAAAAGGACCTCAAAATATGACTATCTCAAGTTTGGGTCGGAGCCCAAAAATGTAGAATGAAGGTTCGGGAGCCGAAACACGCAGTTCGAGGCCCCGAAAGTGGGCTGTTAGGCACCGGGAGTGGTGCACGACCACGAAGTTGGTCTCTCGGACCACAGTGTCCCTAAAAAGGGAGTAAATAAGATACATGCCAAAAACCGGGGCAAACAGAGGTGGTTAGGCGGTCCCGAACCGAGGCACACGGCCTGACGGCTCCGAAAACCGGGAACCGGGCTCCGAAATGGGCAAAATGGCCTATGGCCACGAAATGTAGCCTACGGCCATTGAGAGATGATCTACGAGACCTCTCCCTCCCTTCAGGAAGAGAAAACAGAGAAAATCGAGCCTGGTTCGCAAACCGAGACAAAGCACAAAAGAGTCCGGAAGTCCAGAGGCAAGGCTCGTAGCCGGGACTCCGCAACCTCAGAACGAGCACAATATGTAACATCACCAAGCGCTCAATTGATGACGTCTGAGTCTTAAGGTCGGTCAAAAATGGGGTGTCTACAACAGTGCGCTGCGCAAAATAGCGCGAGTGATAAACTGCACAAAACAGTGCGCTGCGCAAAATAGCGCGAGTGTAAACTGCACAAAAAAGTGCGCTGCGCAAAATAGCGCCAGTGTAAACTGCACAAAACAGTGCGCTGCGCAAAATAGCGCGAGTGATAAACTGCACAAAACAGTGCGCTGCGCAAAATAGCGCGAGTGTAAACTGCACAAAACAGTGCGCTGCGCAAAATAGCGCGAGTGATAAACTGCACAAAACAGTGCGCTGCGCAAAATAGCGCGAGTGTAAACAGCACAAAACAGTGCGCTGCGCAAAATAGCGCGAGTGTAAACTGCACAAAACAGTGCGCTGCGCAAAATAGCGCGACTGATAAACTGTAGAAAACAGTGCGCTGCGCAAAATAGCGCGAGTGATAAACTGCAGAAAACAGTGCGCTGCGCAAAACAGCGCGAGTGATAAACTGCAGAAAACAGTGCGGTGCGCAAAATAGCGCCAGTGATAAACAGCACAAAACAGAGCTCTGCGCAAAATAGCGCGAGTGATAAACTGCACAAAACAGTGCGCTGCGCAAAATAGCGAGAGTGTAAACTGCACAAAACAGTGCGCTGCGCAAAATAGCGCGAGTGTAAACTGCACAAAACAGTGCGCTGCGCAAAATAGCGCGACTGATAAACTGTAGAAAACAGCGCGCTGCACAAAATAGCGCGAGTGACAAACTGCAGAAAACAGTGCGCTGCGCAATATAGCGCGAGTGTATACTTCACGAAACAGTGCGCTGCGCAAAATAGCGCGACTGATAAACTGCACCAACCACTGCGCTGCGCAATATAGCGCGAGTGTAAACCGCACAAAACAGTGCGCTACGCAAAATAGCGCGAGTGATAAACTGCACAAAACAGTGCGCTGCGCAAAATAGCGCGAGTGATAAACTGCACAAAACAGTGCGCTGCGCAAAATAGCGAGAGTGTAAACTGCACAAAACAGTGCGCTGCGCAAAATAGCGCGAGTGTAAACTGCACAACACAGTGCGCTGCGCAAAATAGCGCGTCTAATAAACTGTAGAAAACAGTGCGCTGCGCAAAATAGCGAGAGTGATAAACTGCAGAAAACAGTGCGCTGCGCAATATAGGGCGAGTGTGTACTGCACAAAATAGTGCGCTGCGCAAAATAGCGCGACTGATAAACTGCACCAACCAGTGCGCTGCGCAATATAGCACGAGTGTAAACTGCACAAAACAGTGCGCTGCGCAAAGTAGCGCGAGTGATAAACTGCACAAAACAGTGCGCTGCGCAAACTAGCGCGAGTGATAAACTGCACAAAACAGTGCGCTGCGCAAAATAGCGCGAGTGATAAACTGCACAAAACAGTGCGCTGCGCAAAATAGCGAGAGTGTAAACTGCACAAAACAGTGCGCTGCGCAAAATAGCGCGAGTGTAAACTGCACAAAACAGTGCGCTGCGCAAAATAGCACGACTGATAAACTGTAGAAAACAGTGCGCTGCGCAAAATAGCGCGAGTGATAAACTGCAGAAAACAGTGCGTTGCGCAATATAGCACGAGTGTAAACTGCACAAAACAGTGCGCTGCGCAAAATAGCGCGAGTGATAAACTGCACCAACCAGTGCGCTGCGCAAACTAGCGCGAGTGTAAACTGCACAAAACAGTGCGCTGCGCAAAATAGCGCGAGTGATAAACTGCACAAAATAGCGCGAGTGATAAACTGCAGAAAACAGTGCGCTGCGCAAAATAGCGAGAGTGTAAACTGCACAAAACAGTGCGCTGCGCAAAATAGCGCGAGTGTAAACTGCACAAAGCAGTGCGCTGCGCAAAATAGCGCGACTGATAAACTGTAGAAAATAGTGCGCTGCGCAAAATAGCGCGAGTGATAAACTGCAGAAAACAGTGCGTTGCGCAATATAGCGCGAGTGTATACTGCACAAAACAGTGCGCTGCGCAATATGGCGCGAATGTATACTGCACAAAACAGTGCGCTGTGCGAAATAGCGCGAGTGTAAACTGCACCAACCAGTGCGCTGCGCAAAATAGCGCGAGTGTAAACTCCACAAAACAGTGCGCTGCGCAAAATAGCGCGAGTGTAAACTGCACAAAACAGTGCGCTGCGCAAAATAGCGCGACTGATAAACTGCACAAAACAGTGCGCTGCGCAAAATTGCGCGAGTGATAAACTGCACAAAAACAGTGCGCTTCGCAATATAGCGCGAGTGTAAACTGCACAAAACAATGCGCTGCGCAAAATAGCGCGAGTGTAAACTGCACAAAACAGTGCGCGGCGCAAAATAGCGCGAGTGTAAACTGCACAAAACAGTGCGCTGGGCAAAATAGCGCGAGTGATAAACGGCACAAAACAGTGCGCTGCGCAAAATAGCGCGAGTTATAAACTGCACAAAACAGTGCGCTGCGCAAAATAGCGCGAGTGATAAACTGCACAAAACAGTGCGCTGCGCAAAATAGCGCGAGTGTAAACAGCACAAAACAGTGCGTTGCGCAAAATAGCGCGACTGATAAACTGTAGAAAACAGTGCGCTGCGCAAAATAGCGCGAGTGATAAACTGCAGAAAACAGTGCGCTGCGCAATATAGCGCGAGTGTATACTGCACAAAACAGTGCGCTGCGCAAAATAGCGCGACTGATAAACTGCACCAACCAGTGCGCTGCGCAATATAGCGCGAGTGTAAACTGCACAAAATAGTGCGCTGCGCAAAATAGCGCGTGTGTAAACTACACAAAACAGTGCGCTGCGCAAAATAGCGCGAGTGATAAACTGCACAAAACAGTGCGTTGCGCAAAATAGCGCCAGTGATAAACTGCACAAAACACTGCGCTGCGCAAAATAGCGCGAGTGATAAACTGCACAAAACAGTGCGCTGCGCAAAATAGCGCGAGTGTAAACTGCACAAAACAGTGCGCTGCGCAAAATAGCGTGACTGATAAACTGCAGAAAACAGTGCGCTGCGCAAAATTGCGCGAGTGATAAACTGCACAAAACAGTGCGCTGCGCAATATAGCGCGAGTGTAAACTGCACAAAACAGTGCGCTGCGCAAAATAGCGCGAGTGTAAACAGCACAAAACAGTGCGCTGCGCAAAATAGCGCGAGTGTAAACTGCACAAAGCAGTGCGCTGCGCAAAATAGCGCGACTGATAAACCGTAGAAAACAGTGCGCTGCGCAAAATAGCGCGAGTGATAAACTGCAGAAAACAGTGCGCTGCGCAAAACAGCGCGAGTGATAAACTGCAGAAAACAGTGCGGTGCGCAAAATAGCGCCAGTGATAAACAGCACAAAACAGAGCTCTGCGCAAAATAGCGCGAGTGATAAACTGCACAAACAGTGCGCTGCGCAAAATAGCGAGAGTGTAAACTGCACAAAACAGTGCGCTGCGCAAAATAGCGCGAGTGTAAACTGCACAAAACAGTGCGCTGCGCAAAATAGCGCGACTGATAAACTGCACAAAACAGTGCGCTGCACAAAATAGCGCGAGTGATAAACTGCACAAAACAGTGCGCTGCCCAAAATAGCGCGAGTGATAAACTGCACAAAACACTGCGCTGCGCAAAATAGCGCGAGTGATAAACAGCACAAAACAGTGCGCTGCGCAAAATAGCGCGAGTGTAAACTGCACAAAACAGTGCGCTACGCAAAATAGCACGAGTGATAAGCTGCGCAAAATAGCGCGAGTGATAAACTGCACAAAACAGTGCGCTGCGCAAAATAGCGAGAGTGCAAACTGCACAAAACAGTGCGCTTCGCAAAATAGCGCGAGTGATAAACTGCACAAAACAGTGCGCTGCGCAAAATAGCGCGAGTGATAAACTGCACAAAACAGTGCGCTGCGCAAAATAGCGCGAGTGATAAACTGCAGAAAACAGTGCGCTGCGCAATATAGCGCGAGTGTATGCTGCACAAAACAGTGCGCTGCGCAAAATAGCGCGACTGATAAACTGCACCAACCAGTGCGCTGCGCAATATAGCGCGAGTGTAAACTGCACAAAACAGTGCGCTGCGCAAAATAGCGCGAGTGATAAACTGCACAAAACAGTGCGCTGCGCAAAGTATAGCGCGAGTGATAAACTGCACAAAACAGTGCGCTGCGCAAATAGCGCGAGTGATAAACTGCACAAAACAGTGCGCTGCGCAAAAGCGAGAGTGTAAACTGCACAAAACGTGCGCTGCGAAATAGCGCGAGTGTAAACTGCACAAAACAGTGCGCTGCGCAAAATAGCACGACTGATAAATTGTAGAAAACAGTGCGCTGCGCAAAATAGCGCGAGTGATAAACTGCAGAAAACAGTGCGTTGCGCAATAGCCCGAGTGTAAACTGCACAAAACAGTGGGCTGTGCAAAATAGCGCGAGTGATAAACTGCACCAACCAGTGCGCTGCAAAACAACTAGTGCGAGTGTAAACTGCACAAAAGTGCGCTGCAAATAGCGCGAGTGATAAACTGCACAAAATAGCGCGAGTGATAAACTGCACAAAACAGTGCGCTGCGCAAAATAGCGAGAGTGTAAACTGCACAAAACAGTGCGCTGCGCAAAATAGCGCGAGTGTAAACTGCACAAAGCAGTGCGCTGCGCAAAATAGCGCGACTGATAAACTGTAGAAAACAGTGCGCTGCGCAAAATAGCGCGAGTGATAAACTGCAGAAAACAGTGCGTTGCGCAATATAGCGCGAGTGTATACTGCACAAAACAGTGCGCTGCGCAATATGGCGCGAATGTATACTGCACAAAACAGTGCGCTGTGCGAAATAGCGCGAGTGTAAACTGCACCAACCAGTGCGCTGCGCAAAATAGCGCGAGTGTAAACTCCACAAAACAGTGCGCTGCGCAAAATAGCGCGAGTGTAAACTGCACAAAACAGTGCGCTGCACAAAATAGCGCGACTGATAAACTGCACAAAACAGTTCGCTGCGCAAAATTGCGCGAGTGATAAACTGCACAAAAACAGTGCGCTTCGCAATATAGCGCGAGTGTAAACTGCACAAAACAATGCGCTGCGCAAATAGCGCGAGTGTAAACTGCACAAAACAGTGCGCTGCGCAAAATAGCGCGAGTGTAAACTGCACAAAACAGTGCGCTGGGCAAAATAGCGCGAGTGATAACTGCACAAAACAGTGCGCTGCGCAAAATAGCGCGAGTTATAAACTGCACAAAACAGTGCGCTGCGCAAAATAGCGCGAGTGATAAACTGCACAAAATAGTGCGCTGCGCAAAATAGCGCGAGTGTAAACAGCACAAAACAGTGCGTTGCGCAAAATAGCGCGACTGATAAACTGTAGAAAACAGTGCGCTACGCAAAATAGCGCGAGTGATAAACTGCAGAAAACAGTGCGCTGCGCAATATAGCGCGAGTGTATACTGCACAAAACTGTGCGCTGCGCAAAATAGCGCGACTGATAAACTGCACCAACCAGTGCGCTGCGCAATATAGCGCGAGTGTAAACTGCACAAAATAGTGCGCTGTGCAAAATAGCGCGTGTGTAAACTACACAAAACAGTGCGCTGCGCAAAATAGCGCGAGTGATAAACTGCACAAAACAGTGCGTTGCGCAAAATAGCGCCAGTGATAAACTGCACAAAACACTGCGCTGCGCAAAATAGCGCGAGTGTAAACTGCACAAAACAGTGCGCTGCGCAAAATAGCGTGACTGATAAACTGCAGAAAACAGTGCACTGCGCAAAATTGCGCGAGTGATAAACTGCACAAAACAGTGCGCTGCGCAATATAGCGCGAGTGTAAACTGCACAAAGCAGTGCGCGGCGCAAAATAGCGCGACTGATAAACTGTAGAAAACAGTGCGCTGCGCAAAATAGCGCGAGTGATAAAGTGCAGAAAACAGTGCGTTGCGCAATATAGCGCGAGTGTATACTGCACAAAACAGTGCGCTGCGCAATATGGCGCGAATGTATACTGCACAAAACAGTGCGCTGTGTGACATAGCGCGAGTGTAAACTGCACCAACCAGTGCGCTGCGCAAAATAGCGCGATTGTAAACTCCACAAAACAGTGCGCTGCGCAAAATAGCGCGAGTGTAAACTGCACAAAACAGTGCGCTGCGCAAGATAGCGCGACTGATAAACTGCACAAAACAGTGCGCTGCGCAAAATTGCGCGAGTGATAAACTGCACAAAAACAGTGCGCTTCGCAATATAGCGCGAGTGTAAACTGCACAAAACAATGCGCTGCGCAAAATAGCGCGAGTGTAAACTGCACAAAACAGTGCGCTGCGCAAAATAGCGCGAGTGTAAACTGCACAAAACAGTGCGCTGTGCAAAATAGCGCGAGTGATAAACTGCACAAAACAGTGCGCTGCGCAAAACAGCGCGAGTGATAAACTGCACAAAACAGTGCGCTGCGCAAAATAGCGCGAGTGTAAACTGCACAAAACAGTGCGCTGCGCAAAATAGCGCGACTGATAAACTGTAGAAAACAGTGCGCTGCGCAAAATAGCGCGAGTGATAAACTGCAGAAAACAGTGCGCTGCGCAATATAGCGCGAGTGTATACTGCACAAAACAGTGCGCTGCGCAAAATAGCGCGACTGATAAACTGCACCAACCAGTGCGCTGCGCAATATAGCGCGAGTGTAAACTGCACAAAACAGTGCGCTGCGCAAAATAGCGCGTGTGTAAACTGCACAAAACAGTGCGCTGCGCAAAATAGCGCGAGTGATAAACTGCACAAAACAGTGCGCTGCGCAAAATAGTGCCAGTGATAAACTGCACAAAACACTGCGCTGCGCAAAATAGCGCGAGTGATAAACTGCACAAAACAGTGCGCTGCGCAAAATAGCGCGAGTGTAAACTGCACAAAACAGTGCGCTGCGCAAAATAGCGTGACTGATAAACTGCCGAAAACAGTGCACTGCGCAAAATTGCGCGAGTGATAAACTGCACAAAACAGTGCGCTGCGCAATATAGCGCGAGTGTAAACTGCACAAAACTGTGCGCTGCGCAAAATAGCGCGAGTGTAAACAGCACAAAACAGTGCGCTGCGCAAAATAGCGCGAGTGTAAACTGCACAAAGCAGTGCGCTGCGCAAAATAGCGCGACTGATAAACTGTAGAAAACAGTGCGCTGCGCAAAATAGCGCGAGTGATAAACTGCAGAAAACAGTGCGTTGCGCAATATAGCGCGAGTGTATACTGCACAAAACAGTGCGCTGCGCAATATGGCGCGAATGTATACTGCACAAAACAGTGCGCTGTGCGAAATAGCGCGAGTGTAAACTGCACCAAC
>JAPPVO010001350.1:0-24581 GCA_030407325.1 Camellia japonica | reverse complement strand
AACAACTCATGTGAATATTTAAGTTCATTTAATTTATTTTCTGGATTCGTGTACTGTGATATCATTTTTTTTTTATGGTAGTTGTATATATTTCCATTTATTATGCTTGTGGTTTACATTGTTAGATATTTCTGTGTCTTATTTGTAAGGATTTTCTGCTCTCCTGCGAGACCAATCGCGATGGCTGAGAGCCTTCCACTTCTCTACTAGTAGTAGTATTTTTTCAAGTATTTTAATATTTTGTGTTTGGGTATTGTGTGTTGTTCTTCTCCTTTTCTCCAATCCTGCAATTTAGTGCTGAAAGATTTTCTGTTCTCAATTATGTTTTTGTTATTTGTCCTTAAAAACACTCATAATTTAGTGGGATTACATGAGAATTAGGTGTTAGGTGTAGAATTTGAAACATATCCACTGATTGTATTCTTATGGAAGTGACAGAAATACTCATCATCACTAGGCTAATATAAATGTTGGGGGCCCCGAATATCAATTTTGAATTACTTTGGAATTCAGAGTAACCTTTCTTAAACATTTGAAAATAGAAATCCTAGTTAACATCATGAATGTTTACAGAAGCAATCTTTGCTGCCTAAGCACTCTTTCCATGGTGCATTTTTGCATCTCTTTTTCATGTTTGATATGTTTTTTACCCGTGCTATCTTTATACTGAACTTCTTTAGTCATTTATATTACCTTGAATTGTTTATGCAACTTGAACTTCAGGAATATTGGTACGCTGGAAAGTGTAGATGAATATATGACTAATGTCATGTGAGAATTGCTCACGACGGGAGACGAATCTTATGCGAATATGCATTGTGCTTCCATAAATAGGTATGCGCTGATATATCTATCTCTATGTTTTGTTAATATAACACGTACTTTTCTCTCTAAATATTTCATGTACACGTATGTAGATTGTCAGAGAGATCATGCTGTGTTTTATGCTACTGTTGATGTTATTATCATTGCTGTGTGTATGCTGCGCTGTGTGTATGCTACTGAGATAAAAATCATAAAAACCCCAAACTCCGTATCTGGTGGGTATTTATTTTTCCTAAATGACCTTGGTTGGACTCTTGTATTTGTTGCATAACTGGTCTCTTTATTTATTTATTTTATTTTTTAGTGTTATTGTCTTGCATATTTCCTGATTTTTTTAATTCTTTTTGCTTTTATGTATATCGTATGAAATGGTTTTTATGAATTTTATTTGTTATTTCCCTATTTATTTAAGTTTAATATTTTATTTATAAAAAAAAACAGAATTCAAAAGGTTTATGACTCGCATCTTCAGGAGTAAAATGCCTCGCCTTGCACTTTCGCCTTTCAAAACTGTGCTTAGTATTGTAAATCCTGCATTTCAATTCATACACCTTGTGCCATATTCCCTTCCTTTGGCTAGGGTCTGTGCAGCTGCATCCCAAATCTCTCCTTTGTGTATGCCATGAAAAAAATAACCACAATTGATTTCAGGCTCTACTATAGAGTTGAGATGCCATGATATGGCAGCAGAATTCTGGAGTCCCACTAATCATAAAGTGGGTTATTGTCCCTTGGTTACACAATTTGCCTAGTTACATACCCGATTTTCTCTCTACTTTTGATAAACAACTTGGCTGATTGAAACCAAGACAAATAATTGCGCCCATTAAGCTTTACCATGGTAATTTGTAAGGTAGGATTATGTGTTACAGTTTGGAGAGAAGTAGCCAATGATTGTTGATTGTTTGAGAATCACACCTTTATTTTGAGTGTAGTAAGTCGCCCCCCTCCCTCTCTTAATGAAGAACCAATAAAATGTGTTCCTAAAATGCTTCAATGGACAGATCTGAAAATACTCAATTTTTTTTGCTACAAGTAAGAAAAAATTGGAAAAACCAGAGTAAGGCTTGTCCAATGGAAAACACAAAATATATAGGGTAGTGAGCTCTCCTAGTAGATATCAGGAAAGTTTTAATCAGATTTGAAGAGAGAATAAATAAGAATGAAAAAGAGAAGAGACATAAGGTTATATGAAAATAGGAGAGAATGAGAACATTAGGGTTCTCTCCCTTAATTTCTTATATTATACTAATCTATAAAAAATTACAAAAACTAACCAACAGCTTATGCAATTGCCACACCATGATGAAGTTGAATTAATTAGCATCCCTAAGTTCAGGCAAGAAACTTGTGTTTTTTTTCTTTAATCATTGATTGTTTTCAGACCATGGGAATCTGGAAAGCATTTATGCATTGTATTGAGCCAAGAGAACAAAGTTCAGATCAGTCAAAAAAAACCCACTCGGCAAAAACAGAACAAAGCCCACACTGGAGTTTTTCATCTTTTTCGTAGTTTGGGGAGAGACCACTGTAATTGCTTTCTCCACTGTTTGAATGTATTATTGATAATCATGTATTTCACTGCTATCTAGTTTGTGATGGAAATTCTCTTTGCCTTGTTATCTATGTTCCATTGTTGTTTTGCAGCTTATTGGAAGCCATTGATCTCGTCCTCTCAGAGGTGCTCAGAGTCTTGTGATACCAATAAAGTCCAATTCAAAGAAGAAAACTACAAAAAATCTAGTGGAATTGATGTATCTGTTGGATCTGCTGGAGCTACTCTTAAATGACTGGAAACAGTACTGTTATGAGGATTGTCATTTTCCATATTGATGGATCTGTTGGATCTTGTGGAATTGATGTATCTTGTGGTATTTGTTGAAAGCCATTAATTTCATGTGTTATTTGAAGTATCTTATGGGCTTTGAATTTTTTATTTTTTTGAGTATGAATTTGAATTTTGTTTTTTTAGATTTCAATATAATGTTAGTTTGGTCTAGTCTAGTGGAAGATTTGTTTTTTTTTTTTTTTAGGAAATTGCATCTGGCCTCCATTGGTATTTAAAATATTTGGTAGTTTTCAGATTACTTTCTGTTCCAAACCTGGATCTTTGCCTCTTGTTTCAGATGGAGTGATTATTCAGCATCCAGTACCATGGAATTATTACCAAAATGTAGGAACTTCCAGTGAAAAAAAAAAAAAAAAAATTTAAGAGAAGCGGACGTCAACATTTTGTGGCGTTTTTCAAAAACGCCGTATTATAGTTGTAACGACAGTTTTCAAATGTTGTAAAGCTATTACGGCGGCCATATCAGCGACGAAGATTTAAACGTCGCTGTAACTTTTTATGGCGTCTGTTATTTTTGTCTTTAGTTTTTCGTGCTTTTTTAAAAACGCCGACTAAAAAGCGAATTTTCTTAGTGTTTAATCCTTTTTTTTTTTTCTTTTTTTTGGCTTTTTTCTTTTCTAATAAACAATGAAGAAAGTTGTTACTATTCTTCAATTTTTGTCTTATCCAGAATTCCAAATCTGTTTAATTGTAAAATAAAGAAAAATAAGATCCTCATCTTTCTCTCCAGTGAGTTACAAAATTAAGAAATATATAGGTTTAGGTTTTTTATGTTTGTTTGCTTTGGTAGTTGTTTTGATTCCCTTCTTCAGAAATCCCCTTTTGTTAACCCCTATTTCCTGTATCGATTCTTGTTTCCCATTCTTCAAAATGTCCCTTTCCACGTTTGTGAACTCGCTTGGAGTGGTTGGATTTTAAATTTAGGAAAAGATGTATATGAATAGCTTTTGTTTGTGATGTTTTTTTTGATTTGGTAGTTGTTTTGACTCCATATATATAGATATATCTTGAAATTTTGGTTGAGTTTGTGAAATCTGATGTGTGGTAATTATTTTGTACTCATGTAACTGATACGAAACTACAATTATTTATTTATTGAAATCTGTTTATGTTTTTAATTCTTCTTTCTTCTTATGTTATACTTCTGCTAATGGTGCTTTTGGGTTATCATTGAATGTAATATTCCCCTTCTGGATTAGTAGTTGCATATTTTACCTATACATTTGAGGATTTTTATTTGATTGATATGCAATTCTTCTCATGATTGGATGTTGTTGGTGCATTATCTATGCACATATTATTTTAATAGTAATTTATATTTGTTTGGAACATATATGAGTAGGTTCTTATTAATATTCAACTCAATGTAGTACATAATGAATGGCGAAACCAATGATTTTCTGTAAAGTTTAGGGAAAAAAAATTCATTCTTTATTATACCAACATATGCCCAGCATAACCAATGTATAATATTAAAAAATCCAATGGCTTTATTTTGTCCAAGAGGAAGAATAAGAGTAAGAGATAAAGGATTTATACAATAGTGATACACGTCAAATCACATTATGGAGAAAAGAAAATTGAACTAAACAGCTATTAAAATACAACTTTTTCACAGATATGCTTATACAATCTAAACTACAAATTGAACTAAACAGCTATTAAATTGAACTAAACAGCTATTGAAAGAAGGAAATACAATTTTTGACATAAACAGCTATTAAAATACAACTTTTTCACAGATATGCTTATACAATCTAAACTACAACTTGTACTATTAAATAAGACAAAAAAGAAAAAAAGAGAGAAAGAAAGAAAGAAATGTGCTTTGCTTTTATGACGCTGAAAACAACATATTTCTTTAATGTTATGTTTGGATCATGGATTTAGTTAAGGATTTGTAAAAAGAAAGGGAATAAGTGCGTGAAATGCAATCATATTTAATTCACATTTCACCTACATTTATCTTTTTTCTTCTAAATTTTTTACTCAAATTCATGATCCAAACACAACATAATGGTTCTATGAAGATAAGAAAACCCAATAACAATAATCCAAATCCAATCTCAAATAGATGAATAGCTGGATACCGAGTTATCAAAAAAATAATCCAATAGTCCATCCAATCAAATAATATTTTTTTGAGCCGAATACGCCCAAAACTTAGTCGAAAAAGGACGTTTCGGGGGCGAAAATTCAAAACAGCCCCCGAACCACCATGTGGCTCACACGGATAGTTTCCCCATGACAAATAGGACTTGCAACAACTGACGGAATGTAATCCGGACCCGTAGGTTGGGAGTTAGAGTCGAATAAACCCTAAACTTAGTGAAAAAGGGCGTTTCGGGGCGAAAATTCAAAACACCCTTGAACCACCGTGTAACTCTCACGGACAGCTGCCCTATGACAAATAAGACATGTGACAACTGACGGAACATAATTCGGACCCGTAGGTAGAGAGTTTGAGCCGAATACGCCTTATACTTACTCGAAAAAGAGTTTCCAAGGGCAAAAATTCATAACAGCCCCCGAACGACCATGTGACTCTCACGGACAGCTTCCCCATGACAAAGAGGACTTGTGACAACTGACGGAATGTAATCCGGACCCGTAGTTGGGAGTTAGAGCCGAATACGCCCTAAACTTAGTCGAAAAAAGGCGTTTCGGGGGCAAAAATTCAAAACAGCCCCCGAACCACCGTGTGACTCTCACGGGCAGCTTCCCCATGACAAATATGACTCTTGACAACTGACGGAATGTTATTCGGACCTCAGGTTGGGAGTTAGAGCGAATACGCCAAAACTTAGTTGAAAAAGGGCGTTTCGGGGGCGAAAATTCAAAACAGCCTCCCAACAACCATGTGACTCTCATGGATAGCTTCCCATGAAAAATAGGACTTGTGAGAACTGACAGAATGTAATTGGACCGTAGGTTGGGAGTTAGAGCCGAATACGCCCAAAACTTAGTCGAAAAAGGGCGTTTCGAGAGTGAAAATTCAAAACAACCACCGAACCACTGTGTGACTCTCATGGGCAGCTTCCCCATAAAAAATAGGACTTGTGACAACTGACGGAATGTTATTCGGACCCGTAGGTTGGGAGTTAGAGCCGAATACGCCCAAAACTTACTCGGAAAAGGGCGTTTCGAGGGCGAAAATTCAAAACACCCCCCGAACCACCGTGTGACTCTCACAAGCAGCTTCCCCATGACAAATAGGACTTGTGACAACTAAGGAATGTTATTCAGACCCATAGGTTGGGAGTTAGAGCCTAATACGCCAAAACTTACTCGGAAAAGGGCGTTTCGAGGGCAAAAATTCAAAACAGCCCCCGAACCACTGTGTGACTCTCACAGGCAGCTTCCCCATGACAAATATGACTTGTGACAACTGACGGAATGTTATTCGAACCCGTAGGTTGGGAGTTAGAGCTGAATACGCCCAAAGCTTAGTTGAAAAAGGGTGTTTCGGGGGCGAAAATTCAAAACAGCCCTTGAACGATCGTGTGGTTGACATGGACAACTTCCCCATGTCAAATAGGACTTGTCACAACTGATGGAACGTAATTCGGACCCGTAGGTAGAGAGTTAGAGCCGAATACACCCAAAACTTAGTCGAAAAAGGCGTTTCGGGGACGAAAATTTAAAACAACTCCCGAACCACCGTGTGACTCTCACGGGCAGCTTCCCCATGACAAATAGGACTTGTGACAACTGACGGAATGTTATTCGGACCCGTAGGTTTAGTGTTAGAGCCGAATACGCCCAAAACTTACTCAAAAAAAGGCGTTTTGGGGGCGAAAATTCAATACAGCCGAATACGCCTTGTTATATTATATTAATTTATTGAACGTACACAATTGTGTTATATTATATTTAAGCTTTCATGCAAGTATCAAACTCTGAATGGTGTTTTTGAGGCCTTGTGCTTCATGAGATATCAGGTATTCTTTCTTTGATGAATCGTTTATAGGTGTCTCAACATACATTTCTACGTATTTCCTTTTGTGATTGAACTTTATTTTTGTTATTTTTTTTCTTCACATGTTCTATTATCCTGAATGAAATGGCACTGTCAGACATTAATAAATAGGGATAGTTTTATATCCAATCGAATGATTCAAGTGCCTTTTCAAACAATTAACGAGGAAGTTGGTAAAAAGAATACTTTCTATTCACATTTGGCTTTTATATTTTAGTAGCCAAAAATGTGAGAGTTTAGATAACTAAATTTTTGTAGCCAAAACAAAAATTATTTGCCGACTAAAATTTTAGTAGCCAAAACACTAGTATTTACTTTAAGCGACTAATATATTTAGTAGCTAAAAACATTTTCCGCGACTAAATATTTGGTCATTAACAATAATTGAGGCTTTTGGCGACAAAAAAATTGGTCACCGAAAATGTATTATTTAATTTTTTTTTCAACCTTTTGGTGACTAAATATTTAGTCGGCAAATGAATACATTTGCGACTAAAATAAGTTTAGTCGCCAATTAGCTTTCCCGACTACTCTTCGGCTACTAATTCTGCGACCAAAAAATTTAGTCGCTAAAGGCTTTCGGTGACTAAAAATTGACTTTTGGGACAAAAAATTTAGTCCCAAAAGTGAAAATTCTTGTAGTGGTATGATTCATTAGTAAAAGTTATGACATTTTTTAATCTTATTATGATTGTGGAGAAAAAAAAGTTGGGGTTATGATTCATTAGTAAAAGTTATGACATTTTGTTAATCTTATTATGATTGTGGAGAAAAAAAGTTGGGGTTATGATTCATTAGTAAAAGTTATGATTTGTACTATCAAAAGTTATGATTTGTCGTGGTGAATCATAATAAAAAATGTTACGATTCAAATGTTATGATAATTAATTACAAATAACTATATTTGTTATGAGTTGTCATTATATTGTTATGATTTATAGTGTCTTTGTTATGACACTTTGGTGAATATTATGACTATTGTTATGATTCATTGTAGTATTGTTATGATATTTGAAAAAGATTTATGATTCTTTCTGTAACTGTTACATGACCGGCTTAGCAGGTCACTTTTTATGATGTGACACGATATGGACCACACAATAAGTGCATATCATATGCCCTTTTATAAGGTGCACATTGTAGACTTTCCCACATTGAGTCCAATAAAACATGATAAAAATACCATCTCCTAGTTGGTAATTGCATTTAAAAGAAAAAAACGATGATAGAGAATTTGCAAATCATGAGGATCATGCATACTTTCAAGGTTATAATGTTCATTTTGACCCAAAAGCACCGGTTACCGAATAAAGGTTAGATGTAATGGTGATCAAACGATTTTTACCAGTGTTTAGTTAAAAGTGTGTCACCAATACTCTTTGAATTACAAATGTGGTACTCACAAATCAAAAAATACTAATAATTGAATGACTAGAGCCGATCTTAACTACCTCAATTGATTGGATAGGAGACAAGATCGGTTCCATACATCATTTTGTGTGTGGTGTTATTGGTTGGGATTATAGAGTGCACATGTCACGGTGTTATTGGTTAGGAGTGTCACTGCCGCCGCTGCCGCACTGGCTTTGGCAACCAGCAGCGCAGTAGTCAGGGGTGGTTCCGCACCACCCACGTTGGCTGCAGCATAGGCCTCCTGGGCACGGTGCACCCCCAGCTTGACTTCCACATTGCTCTGCTGAGATTCCTAGTGTTAGTACTACTAGGATGGTGAGCAAAGAGAGAAGTGTCAAGGCCCAACTAGACCTCATTTTGATTTTCACTTTTGTGTTTTGAAGTGATTTTGTTGATGTTTGAGGAAGTGGCAGGGGATGTATGGTTTATATATAGGAGGTGATGAGGCAATTGGAGAAAGCATTTTTTATGTTGCTGGAATCCTACATGGTGGAATTGAACTGCTTCTTTTTTTATTGAACAATTTTGGATAAATTGTGAATACACCATTTAAGATTTGTTTAAAATATGAATTGCTCACTGTAATTCTAAAAATTACATTTCGTCCCTTCAAGTTTCTAATCCAATAACAAATAACCTCTTTTATTATTAATAAAATATCAAGTTAATTAATAATTTTTAATGATGTTAAAATATATTTTAATTAATAATTCAGTAATTTTATTATTGTAAAGAAAATAGTTAAAAATTTATTTTTTAATTAATTTTGTTAAATAACAAATTCTGACAAAAAAATATTTATAATTTTTAAAATTACATATAACAATCCAAATTTCAGGGTATTTGTATTTTGCCGAATAATGTTTGTGTGGGAGCTAATCAATACTGATGGTGGATTTGGAGAAATATTTCTTTTCTTATCCAACCAAATCTCTGTCCAACAAAGTAAACAGAAGACCACTAGGACGGCTCTATTGCTTCCTTCTTGTTCATCAACGCTGCTGTAATTTATTTATTAGATAAAAATAATTTAAATGAATTAATTTTTTTAGAAACAGAGAGAATAGTATTTTTAACTTGAAACAGAAATATTTTTAAATTCTCTATTTATAGATTATTAGATTAAGATGACCTCTAATTTCAATCTTAATTAAGATGATAAGCTTCACAAATACATTATTTGTTTTCTTGTTAATATAACAATCAAAATTAGAATTCAAATCAACTGTATGTAGTCACGTAGTAGATGACTAGATACCGGGTTTCTTTCAAATTGATCCTTACATAGTTTTCATTACCATTACTCTTGTACTTCATCAACAAAGTTGAATTAACCACCTTTCAAGTATTCCTTTGTAGAAAAAATTGTTGCATATCAATAGCGTACATATTTTCTATTACCATCACTCTAATCTTGTATTCTCTTCCAAACATAAACATAAACATAAATAAAAATAAAAATATATTATTAGATATTCTTAGATTATGATATAATGGTGTTTACGTAGTACTAAATATGTTTTCTCTTCTCATAACTATCTAATAAATGTGAGTAATATCATATAGTTTTCTAAGACTATTGAATAATTATCCAATAAATATAATGGACCTCACATTATCTAGTTAATCATCACCACTTTGCGAACACCCTTCAAAATATAATTTGACATTACTTATGTGTTATTCCTGACAAATGAATAATAACAAAACATATCAGGTTATCATTTGTTTTTCAATTACTTGACAAAAATGAGTCAACATTGTACCTTCAAAAATTTTTGAGTCTCAATAACGAAAAATGTTTGAGACTCGTAAACTCACTCCCCTAATTTGACTTATAATGATGTGATATAATGCATATTAACTTTTGATTTGTGATACACTCATTATATAAGATCAAACTCTTTTGCTACATCATTGTAGATGTATTATGGATCTAAAATTATAATTCTCTAATATTTTAAAACTATTTAGTATGTCCTAAGAACACATATCAACAAAATTTATTTTTTTATTACATCATTAATTAAAACACCTTATAAAATAAAAAATATCACATAATATTATAAAAGTACTAAATAATTCGCTTTAAAAAGTTTTGCGTGCCAAATTTTCAAAGGAGGCGGCTTGCATTTTTTTTTGTCGAAGCAGGCAAGGTCTTGCCGCATCTAAGCTATGTTTGGCATGGAAATTTTTTTTTTTTGACTATTTTACTAATAAAAAGATAAAATAGATTAAAAAATTAATAAGATAAAATATATATCTAAACCATAATTATTTTATTTTTTCTCTTATAAAAATCAAAAAAGTCAAAAAAACTCATCCCAAACAAAAGTTTTATTTCCTCACATCACGGTTAAGGTTAAGATTTTGTTGTATTTTTTATTTGTTTTTAAAATTTGATTTTTGATTTTTTTAGAAAAATAATTTAATGAAAAAAATAATAAATAAAAAATACTCATTGTTTTCCATATAATTTTATCTTTTTTATTGAAAATAATTTTTTTAATTAAAAAACTTTTAATATTTTATTTTTGTCACATTAATTTCTAAGTTTAACATTTTATTATATATAAAAAATTATTATTATTTGATGTGACACATTATAAAGTCCACTTCCAAAAAACAACACTATTTCATAATTTTATCCGTCTGAATTTTAAAAAAATAAAAATTAGGTTTAAGATGATTTTTAAAAAAATGTTCCTTAAAATTGGATTTGTTTTAAAGAAATGAAAATAACAATTCATGATGATGACATCTTCGCCATTTATATGTATCTTATATTAAAAAAATTAAACATATTATAACTTTAATTCTCTAAATTTATTTTTAATAAAATTAATATTCTTAAATTTCTTTTTTCGAGATCTTTACAACAATATCTATATTGCATATATGGTTTTGAAGGGAAAAAAATTAACATATATATATATATATATATATATAAGAAGCACTAATAAATTCTAAAATATAATCTTTTGAACTATTTAGTCTTTCTTTTTTTTTCTTATGAACCCAAAGATCCCATTAAAGTGAAAATTACACAAAAAGATAGTTTACTTATACATTTGGGTTTAATTTTTGAGTGATAAAAATGAGTTTCTCCAAATATGAAATTATATATTTGGGCAATCCATATAGATATTTTGAATTTTCCCTCCTTCTAGAACAAATCCAACATTACAAATAATAACGTAATATTCCAATGTAACATACTAAAAAATTATTTAGTGTACTTTTTCCAAACGTAATAAAGTAACACTAAAAAAAAAAACTTCTTATTATACTTTTCCAACGTAACACTCCAATCAATGTAATCCAAATATAAGGCTCCAATTTAACACAAAGAATACTAAAAAAAATTTTAATGTACTTTTTTCAAACGTAACACTAACAGTTTGAAATTATACATTTGTCTAAAGCTTACTAAAGAATTTTTGTACTCCTTTTGGAATGGTTTGAAGAATCCCACATCTCACATCCTTTTTTTAGAATGTTACATTGGAGTGCTACGTTAGAAAAAAATACACTAACGATTTTATATATATATTATATTGGAGTGTTATACTAAGAAATTTTTGAGAATATTATAGTAGAGTGTTACGTGTGGAAAAAATATATTAATGAGTTTTTTTGGAGTGTTACATTGGAATGTTACGTTTTAGTGTTACAGTTTAAAATTATACATTTGCCCAAAACTTACTATGTTTGAGGAATCTCACATCCTTTTGGAATGTTTGAAGAATCTCGCATTTAAGAAATTCATCCCAAATTTAATTCTCATATATTGTGTATCTTACCTTTCTAATACCAAAGGGAAAAAATAAAGAAATAACGAAATAAAAAACATAAAAAAAATAAGGGTATAACCATAAATTTAATTTTTAAATAATATATTAAATCTACCTTTCCAAAATCAATGGGACTAATTGGTTTATAAGAAAATTCTTGGGACTAAACGGATCACCATTCCTCAAGATGTGATTTATAGGTAAATTTTCCTATATAAATCCCTAACTATGTTTATCAAAGATGTATTTTCCAAATTGAAGTAACTAATAAAACAAAATACCCCATCACACATCACCCTCTATATTTTTACATGTCTTTCTATAAAAAATTAAAAAATCAACTAAAATATGGCATACAGTAGGGCTGTCAACGGATCGGATTTAATCCGAATCCGATCCGATAACCCGATTCTATTTATATAAAAATCCGATCCGATAATCCGATAATCCGAATCCGTTTAATCCGTTTATTAAACGGATTGAATCTGCAAAAATCCAATCCGACCCGATAATCCGATAACCCGATTCGATTATTCTCAATTTGAATGAAAAAAACATAAAATGAAAAAAAAAATCAAATTATATTAAATTGTAGCTCAATAAATAAATAAATGGATCGGATCGGATATCCGAAATCATCGGATTCGGATATCTATAATCGGATATAGACTAAACGGATTCGGATCGGGTTCGGGTTTGACTTAATCGGATCGGATTCGGATTTTAACAGATCCGATCCGAATCCGATCCATTTACAGGCCTAATACATACACATACACCCACACCCCCTCAACTATCACTTTACTCCATCATTGATAAATTTCAATACTATCGTCAATTTAAATGAAAAAAAATTAAGAAAATGAAACAAAATATGAAAAATTAATTAAAAATTAAAAATATAATTCCAATTGCAAAAAAATCTGAGAGAATCTCAATTGAGACAGAGAAAGAGATGCTCTTTCTTTTCAACCTCAAATCATTGAGATCTAAAAATTATGAAATATTTCGGATGATTTCTTGGCAAACAAAGAAAGGAAAATCAACAAATAAATAACATATTTATCAAAAGAAAACTAAAAAATTTCAAAAAATTAATCAAAGAAAAAAATATTAAACAAAGAATTGCATCGTAAAAATAAAAATTACCAGAACTATGCAGTATTAGAAGAATTAGCAAGTGTAACCACAAGCTTGATTGCAACTGTTTATAAGTCATAAAATTAAGAAAAAAGACAAATTGGGATAAAAACACTATATAAATATCAACACTATCAATTTAAACGAGAAAATTTGAAAAAACAAAACAAAATATAAAAAAGCTAATTAAAAACTAAGCTTGATTCTGATTGCAAAAATAACTTAAAGAAAAAGTTAATCTCAATGGAGGCTGAGAGAAAGAGAGTATAGGGGTCCCTTTTTCTCAAATTCTTGAAATAAAAAGGTTATGAAATTTGTTCTCATGATTTCTTGACAAACAAAGGAAAAGACAAAGAAAAATTAGAAATAAATAATATATTTACCAAAAAGAAAACTAAATAATTTGAGAAAATTATTCAATGAATAAAGAAAAATATTAAAAAAGAATTGTAACACAAGAATAAAAACTATGAAAATCAAGCAATATTAAAAGAATTAACCAAATTATAAAACCATCATTGATAGAATTCAATACTATTATCAGTTTAAACAAAAAATTTTGAGAAAACAAAACAAAATATGAAAAAACTAATTAAAAAATACGTCTACAATTCTGATTGCAAAAAAATAGATGTTCGTTCTTTTCAACCTCAAGCATTGAGATACCATCATTGATGAATTTACTACAGTTCACATGTCATACAATTAAGGAAAAAGAGAAATTGGGATACAAGCCACCCATATAAATATCAATATTACAAATTTAAACTAGAAAATTTGGGACAAAACAGAACAAAATATGAAAAAGTTAGTTAGAAATGAAAACTAATTTCATCAAACATTTTCAATAATCATTTTTTGTCAAACTAAGGATGAACCAAATCTTTCACTAAATTTTCAATAAGCTTTTTTCTTTTAAATTTGATTCCGTCCCAAAATAATAGTCTATTTTAGAGAATTTAATTTTTTTTAGTAATACAATTATTACATTTTAAAAAAATTAATTTTTCAAAATTACCCCTTTGATAGTACAATACATTTTTTTAGAAAATATCAATTATCATAATTATACTTTTTGTGTTGTTAATAAATTTAAAAAAAGGACAAAATAAGAAATTTAAATTATTTTAGTTCTTAATTTTTAAAAAAAGACTTATATTTTGAGTGGGATGGAGAGAATAATAAAATTTAAGATGAACACGTAATTTTTTAAAAGGGATTTTTATTAATAAATCCATTTTAGAGTTGTTATAACCCATTAGGTCCACAAAGGAATATTATAACCTGATTAGTCTCATATACTTTTCTTTTTATTCCATAAGGTCCATTTTACTAATTTTATATTTTTACCTAGGCTATTATGCCCTTATATATATATATATATATATACTGTGTTAATACATAACACGTTGCCTGTAATTTTGTTGATTCAGTTTTGGCAGTTTCTATCTTTACGCTTTTCATCATCATTCTAATTCAGATGGATACGTTTCTATTTTGCATGCTCGTTCCAAGGCTTTGATGTGCTAGGGTTTCATTGTTGCTGTTGTAGTATGGTTCGGTGATTTTCAAGTGAAGACGACGAATTGGAAGGTGTTCGGTTGTCACATTTTCTGGAGTATAACTAGTTCAAATAAGTTGTTTTTGAGTTACTGGACGATTATAGGATTGCATGATTAAGGTTAGTATCATTTTGGTTATGAATAGATATTCACTTTATGTTTTGATTTGTATGATGGATCAGATGCTCTGTTTTTTGATTGATATGGATCGGATGTTCTGTTTTTTCAATTATATGCATTTTACGTGGTCCTGTGGATGGGAGGTCATTCAGATTATGTAAAGAATGTGTAGTTCTCATTTTACTTTGATGTATCCATAATGAGGCTCTGTGTGAGTGATATAATTCAGAGTATATGTATCAATGTGAATGTTTACATCTTGTTAATATTATGTGAAGAATGTGGATGTTCTCATTTTACTTTGATATTTGCTTAACGAGGCTCTGTGCGGGTGATATATGCATTTTACGTGGTCCTGTGGAGGGGAGGTCATCAGATTAGTGAAAAATGTGGATGTTCTCATTTTACTTTGATGTATCCATAATGAGGCTCTGTGTGGGTGATACAATTCAGAGTCTGTGTATCAATGTGAATGTTTACATCGTGTTAATATTATGTGCAGAATGTGGATGTTCTCATTTTACTTTGATGTTTGCTTAATGAGGCTCTGTGTGGGTGATATAATTCAGAGTATATGTATCAATGTAAATGTTTACATCTTGTTAATATTATCTGAAGAATGTGGATATTCTCACTTTACTTTGATGTTTGGTTAATGAGACTTTTTCTTTTGCCATCAAATCTACGGGGAAGACCTGTTTGTTCAAATAAGAACATATAATTGGCTGAAAAACAGAGGGTGGAACCAACAACACCAAACAACACCCAACAACACCAACAAGTTTGACATTGATGTCACTATGTGAATATTTACATCATATTCAATCACATTGTTGAGTGAAGATTGGGGGTTCTACGGACATCAACAATCAGCAATATCAACAATGACAATAATGTGAACATTCACATTATTATACACTGATGTGAATATTCACACCAGTGTCTACTAATGTCAGTTTACCCAGTAATGAACAGTAATGTGAATGTTCACATCATCGATGTTTACAAAATCAATTCCAATATACATTGGTGATCACGTTATGTTATAATTGGTTGAAAAACAGAGTGTGGAACCAACAACACCCAACAACACTAACAAGTCTGACATTGATGTCAGACTGTGAATATTTACATCATATTCCATCACATTGTTGAGTGAAGATTGGGGGTTCTATGGACATCAACAATCAACAATATCGACAATGACAGTAATGTGAACATTCACATTACTATGTACTGATGTGAACGTTTACATCAGTGTCTACTAATGCGAGTTTATCCATTAATGAACAGTACTGTGAATGTTTACATCATCAATGTTTACAAAATCAATTCTAAAAACAACAACAGTAATACGACAATGTAAATATATACATTGGTGATCACATTATGTTATAATTGGCTAAAAAACAGAGGGTGGAACCAACAACACTAACAAGTCTGACATTGATGTCACAATGTGAATATTTACATCATATTCCCTCACATTTTTGGGTAAAGATTGGGGGTTCTATGGATATCAACAATCAACAATATCAACAATGACAGTAATGTGAATATTCACATTACTCTATAATGATGTGAATGTTCACACCAGTGTTTACTACTGTGATTTTATCCATTAATGAATATTAATGTGAATGTTCACATCATCAATGTTTACAAAATTAAATTCAAAAACAACAACAGTAATATGGCAATGTAAATATATACATCGGTGATCACATTATGATTGAAAAACAGAAGGTGGAATGGTATTGCTTACTTTTGTTCCTTATGGTGGGTGGGTACGGAAATCTATGGACCACACTCAGTCGATGAAATACACTCAGTCGATTGACGGGAATTTTGAAACAACGAACCACCCTCTTTCCGATGTAAACAAGAGAATAGTTTAAAAAATTATTTTTTAATTAATTTTTTAAATAACAAATTCTGACAAAAAAAAAATATTTATAATTTTTAAAATTACATAGAACAATCCAAATTTCAGGGGTATTTGCATTTTACCGAATAATGTTTGTGTGGGACCTAATCAATACTGATGGTGGATTTGGAGAAATATTTCTTTTCTTATCCAACCAAATCTTTGTTCAACAAAGTAAACAGAAGACCACTAGGACGACTCTTATAGCTTCCTTCCTGTTCATCAATGCTGCTGTAATTTATTTATTAGATAAAAATAATTTAAATGAATTAATTTTTTTAGAAACAGAGAGAATAGTATTTTTAACTTGAAACAGAAATATTTTTAAATTCTCTATTTATAGATTGTTAGATTAAGATGACCTCTAATTCCAATCTTAATTAAGATGACAAGCTTCACAAATACATTATTTGTTTTCTTGTTAATAAAACAATCGAAATTATAATTCAAATCAACTGTATGTAGTCACGTAGATGACTAGATATCAGGTTTCTTTCAAATTGATCCTTACATAGTTTTTGATGATGCTGCTGGACCCTGATGGATAAGGTCGGGTAGATCCACGCCTTCCACACCGTTGTCCAATGGCTGGGCCCACGAAGAAACTGCACAAGAGTTCAACGGGGAACGGGAGTCCTCCAGCGAACCCTCCGACGAACAAGTTAGAAAGGAGAGAATGATGGAATGTCCAGAGAGGATGGTGATAAGGAACTTAACCTTCATTTTGTCTTAGAAACCTGCTTATATCCTTTGCTCATCATTTCCTTGTCTATTTCGACCTGTCATGTTAGCCAAAAGCCTATGTCTTAGCTTGCCTTGTTTATGGTGAGGCTACTCTGCCCCGATGTGAGAGGGTTATCGCATTAAATACTGCAAGGAAACCCATTAATGACTGGTGCGTGGTGCAATAACTCTGCAGGATCTTTGTCTGTTTATGTGGCTGGTTCTTCTCTTAACAAGTGTTCAGATGTTATTGGTCCTTGGTGCAACGTTGAGCTTTTTAGTGTTTAAATTATGTATTGGGCTCTAAGCGGTGGGCCAAAAGTCCCTATAGGCCCACCTATGTCAGTTTTTATTACCGTCACTCTTGTACTTTATCAACAAAGCGTGAATTAACCACCTTTCAAGTATTCCTTTGTAGAAAAAATTGTTGCATATCAATAGCGTACATACTTTCTATTACCATCACTCTAATCTTGTATTCTCTTCCAAACATAAACATAAATAAAAATAAAAATATATTATTAGATATTCTTAGATTATGATATAATGGTGTTTACGTAGTACTAAGGGGTGGTTTGGAATGATCTAAATAAGTGCACTTTTTGACTTTTTATGAAATATGGGTTGGGTATGGGTTGGGTTTGAAGTGATGTGGTAGAGAGGTGATGTGACTTAAATAAGATGATGTCACTTAAATAGGATAGTGACTTTTTGACTTTTTTAGTGTATCCCAAACCAAGCTAAATATGTTATCTTTTCTCGTAACTATCTAATAAATGTGAGTAATATCATATAGTTTTCTAATATTATTGAAAAATTATCCAATAAATATAATGGACCTCACATTATCTAAGGGGTTGTTTGGGGTGTCCTAAATAAGTGTATTTTTTGTCTTTTTGGACTAAAAAATTGAGGAAAAAAATATGGATGTTTGGGTTAACTTTTTGACTTTTTATGGAAAAATGTGTATTAAAAAATTGTATAAATTAGTGTGTAGGGGATATAGCGATCCCGGTTTCCCTTTCTTTGATTGTTGTATTCCGGACTTGGTTCCGTGGAGTTAGTGGTTATGTATGTCTTGTTGTTATCCTTTAATTCTATATATATGAGTTTTAGGATGTGTTGGGCATGGTTGTTACAGGTTGGTTGAGCTTTGGTTTCCTTTCTTGTTGCCCAGTTTTCTGGTGGTCCGCTCGAGCGGGTCTTCTTGCGCTCGAGCGGGGTTTACACACTCTCAGTAGTTTGTCTGTCTGCAAAAGTACTGCAGGTGTGTTTTTCACGCTCGAGCGGATTTCCTTACGCTCAAGCGGGTCGCGCTCGAACGGGTATCTTGACGCTCGTAAAAGTGCTGGAAGGGGGAAATCTACGCTCGAGCGGCCTTCCCTTTTGCGCTCGAGCGGGTGTGTTTTGCAGTTGAGTCTTGGAGCTCGCGCGGGTTCCATTGCGCTCGAGCGGGTCCAGTTTCTTGTGTTTGACGCTCGAGCGTCCTATTCTCCGCTCGAGCGGGAATGTCGTATATCAGTTGACAGCTAGGCTATTTTGAATCACTTTTTACATCCTCACTCTCTCTCTTACTTTTCTAAAACCCATTTTGAGAGCTCTTCTCTCTAGAATCTCCCTTCTCTCTAGGGTTTGATCTAACTAGAGTGTTCCACTCCCTTGTTGTCTTTATAAAAAGTGTGTTGATCGTTGAGGGCTACATTTTGATCTTAGAATCTTGGGATTTGGAGCATTTTCAATTTCTTCATCTTCTCCGTTTGAGCTCTAACTTCGAGGTAGGGATATCCTATTCCATCTTATGAGCTTTGTCTTTAAATTTTGGTATTTCGATATGTTGGGGGTTGTTGGGTAATTTTGAGAAAGTTTGGGGTCTTTGTGAAATTTTCAAAAGATGGGATTTCAAACATATAAACCCTTATGTATGTAATACATTGGAAAATGGACTTGATGTTGGATTATTGATGGAAAAATGAAACCTTAGTGTTGGTATTGTGAATTTGGGAAAAAGGCCCTAATTGTTATGATAAATTAATTTGTATAATTAATTTGGGAAAATGAGAAATTGAATAGAAAATATCCAAATTGGAAAAGTGTGGATTAAAGGGGTGGAGTTGGATTACTTTATCGCTCACCTAGGCAAAATATTGATATTTTATCCATTTGGTGCATTTATTTTCTGTTTAGAAATAACTGCTTTGGGCTATCGGTGGAGGATAGTCTTGATTGTTGTAGACAATGCATGATGATTAGGTAAACTAAAACTAATCAATTGAAAGTGTCATTGAAGATGACGGTTGGAATAATACATCAACCTTATGTATTGATTGAACGTGTATGTGATAATTGCTTATATACATTGTGTTGTGTGGGAGGAGATAGGGGATGTATTCCATGGTTTAGGGAAGATAGGGGATGGACCTCTAAACCGGATGTTGCTTGACATTGATACAACACTAAAATGTGTATCATTTGTGAAGTATAGAAGTGTTTTTACATGTTATTGATACAACACTAAAATGTGTATCATTTGTGAAGTACGGAAGTGATTTTGTTTGAGATTGATACAACACTAAAATGTGTATCTATTATGAAGCCTGAAATGTTTGACTCGAGTTATTAACTCACCTGAAATAGAAATGTTGTTGTTAGGAGATGAAATCTCACTTAAAGTGTATGGCCAGGTTCTGAGCCAGGGTTGTGAATTGAGAAATGGAAAATGAAATGTAAAATGTACATGATTGTCACGAAACGGTAATATGATGTGAGTTGGAATATAAGTGTGGACCATCTATCGAATGCTATTATTTTTAGTCATTGTTTATAGCTGGTTTAGTATATTTCTACTGGGCTGTGGCTCACCCTATATGGGACATCATTTTCAGGTGTAGGTGTTATGCCACCTCCAAGGACGTAGCTTGGAAGGCTCAGGGGTGTTAGGCTGCCTTTTGTTGTTTTGTTGTATTACATGTATATCAAGCCAAGGGCTTTCTTTGTATAGAGTTAGAACTCTTCTTTTTTTGTAACCAAGTGTTGACTTGGAAAGTTGTAAGCCTATAAGGGCGTTTACTTTTGTTGTCAACATGTAATACATTTTGTAATGAATACTCTGATGGAATACATTTATGCTTTATTCTCTTATGTCTAAGCATGCTAATATTGGATGGTTTATGGGTTTATTTTGAGGGCGTTACAGGGGAAAATTAGAATTGAGAGTTGTGCAGCCGTAATTTTTGACTTTTGGTGAATATTGATAACTTTTTAACTTTTTGAGTAACTTTTTGACTTTTTGGCAGCTTGCCAAACTTGGCCTAAGTTAATCATCACCACTTTGCCAACACTCTTCAAAATATAATTTGACTTTACTTATGTGTTATTCCTGACAAATGAATAATAACAAAGCATATCAGGTTATCATTTGTTTTTCAATTATTTGACAAAAATGAGTCAACATTGTACTTTTAAAAAAATTTCGCCTCAATAACAAAAAATGTTTGAGACTCGTAGACTCACTCCCCTTATTTGACTTCTAATGATGTGATATAATACATATTAACTTTTGATTTGTGATACACTCATTATATAAGATCCAACTCTCTTTGTAGCACTTGTGCCTTTTAAGGCTTTTGGTAAATGTATTTGGACTCTTCATTCTATTTTGGGAACCTTTGGTGTGTTTGTTGGAAGTCCCACATCGGTTACAAGACACATTTTAAGGTGGACAAACTTCTATATGTTTGTTGGAAGTCCCACATCGGTTACAAGACACATTTTAAGTTGGACAAACTTCTATATATAGGTGCAAGTGCATAGGGTTAGCTTATCAACTTCTATGGTTCTTTCTTGGTTTAATGAGTCATTACGAACCGAGCTTGAGTTATAAATTTTAGTTGCGCCGAGCTGGATTTTGCCCATAGTTCCATTGGGATTTTGGCTATAGTTCATTCGCCAAAGTTGTGTTATTTCTCGAGGTTTTGTGTGTGTGGTGGAGATCGAGTTTCAACTCTTTCATCTTCTCCGTTTGAGCTTCGAATTTGAGGTAGGGATAACCTACTCCTCTTATGAGCTTTGTCTTTAAATTTTAGCATTTTGATATGTTGGGGGTTGTTGTGTAATTTTGGAAAAGTTTGGGGCTTTTGTGCAATTTTACAAAAATTGGAGTTTTATTTATAATAAACCTATATGCATGTTTAGCATAGAGAAATGTTGGAATTGGGAATGTATGGGGTTAAAGGATGTAGTGGGGCAATTTACTGCCCACCTAGTTGAAATGTTGATTTTATATTCATTATGTGCATTTATTTTCTGTTTAGAAATAACTGTTTTGGGCTATCGGTGGAGGATAGTCTTAATTGTTGTAGACAATGCATGATGATTAGGCAAACTAAAACTAATCACTAGAACATGACGATTGAAAGAATACATTAACTTTATGTATTAATTGATGATGTGTATAATAATTGTTTATATGCATTGTGTTGTGTTGGAGGAGATAGGGGATGTACTCCACGGTTTAGGGGAAGATAGGGGATGGACCTCTAAACCGGGTGTTGTGTGGGAGGAGATAGGGGATGGACTCTGTAGATACAGCTCATATGCTTGTCTATTGATGTGATGATACAGCTCATATGCTTATCTTTGGAAGTGTTGATATAGCCCATATGCTTATCTGTTGCTGTGTTGATATAGCTAGTATGCTTATCTATTGTGAAATGAGGAAATGTTTAATATGAGTTACTGTCTCATATCGGTTATTTGGTCAGGTTCTGAACCATGGTTATGAATTGAGAATTGTAAAGGAATGGAAAATGAAACTGTAATGTGTTATGAAAGAATGTAAAAGTGTTAACCATCTATCAAACTGTTAATTTTAGTCATTGTTCATAGCTGGTTTAGTGTATTTCTACTGGGCTGTTAGCTCACCCTATACGGGAATATCATTTTCAGGTATAGGTAGCATGCCACCTCCAAGGATATAGCTTGGAAGGCTTAAGGCGGGCAGACCTTATTTCTTTTGATGTATTACATGTGGATTCAAGCCAAGGGCTTAATGTGTAATTGAGTTAGTACTCTCTTTTTGTAACCAAGTGTTAACTTGGAAAGTTGTAAGCCCGTAGGGCATTTGTTTGTTGTTAACATGTAATACATTTTGTAATGGAATACTCTGATGAATAGAAGAATGAGGGTTTTATATATCAATGCATGTTAAAAGTGATGAGTTTTATGTATTATTTTGAGGGCGGCATGACAACTTGGTATCAGAGCGTACCGAGTTCAAATACTTTGGGTACGTGGGAAGTGATTAGGATCACAATGGGTTTGTCTCCTTGATAGAGACTTCTGTGTAGTGTCATATGCTATGTGTTTAATTGATAACATGCTTATGTGATTATGTGGGTATGGGATTTAATTTCTAGGATGTTGATTGGATCCTTGGGTTTCTGTGAGTCTTGTTAGAAAAGCACTTGATCAATGCTGTTTCTAACCGAAACTCTAGTAACGCCTCGGGACTATCATTATCCAGAAAGGAAATTCGTAAGTGCTTATGTGTTTATATGCTTACATGGAGTGAATTAAAGTTGTCCATGCATTAGGACGTGAGTGTTTAGTTTCGACGCGTTTATGAATATGCTAATATTCTTCGTTTCCTTTATTAGGATGTCAGGATGGGGACGAGGACGTGGTAGGCGTGGTAGGCCTGGGAGGCAGGAGGTGCCTATACCGAATGAGATTCCGGTAGTACAGGAGGAGTTGGCTAGGCCAATGTGGCCGAGCCAGCGGGTCAGCAGGCTATGGGTGCCTTGGCCAGAGAGATAGCAGGAGCTTTGGGTATTCTCAGAGCTGAAAATCAGGTTGCAGAGGTAGGACCTTCTTTCTTAAAGAGGGAGTTCTTCCGGTCTAATCCAGATGAGTTTATTGGGGACCCAAGGGAGCCACTTAAGGCAGATGAGTGGTTGGAACAAATGAGTAAGACGTTGAGATGCTTGGCATTGAGGACGGAGCACTGAAGGTGACCTTGGCATCCTTCCAGCTGAAGGGAGATGCGGGTCAATGGTGGAAGTACGAGAAGGTCCGTGTTGGTGGTGCATGGGAGGCTTTTGTAGGGGCTTTCCAGGAGAGGTTCTTATCTTCAGCTGCTAGGGAGAAGCTGAGGAATCAGTTTTGTCTGCTTAAGCAGCAGGGTTTGTCTGTGGCCGAGTTTGAGGCTACTTTTACTAGCTTGTCCAGGTTTGCACCTGAACTGGTGGCGTCCGAAGAACGCCGTTGCTATGAGTTTGAGTGGAAGTTGAGGCGTGGCCTCAAGTTGAGGGTTGGTGGATCCCTCATTCGAGAGTATAGACATCTGGTGGATTCGGCTGCTCATATGGAGATTATGATGCAGGAGGAGGATGATGAGAAGCATCAAGGTTCCAAGAAGAGCCAAGATGGACAGAGTGATGGTAGGAGACAGAAGGGTTTTAACCCACAGCAGTTTCAGAGTAGCTTTACTAGATCGACCTTTCCAGTGCCGACTGCAGGCTCGGGGAAAGGCAATCAGGGAGAGTTCACCTGCTACAAGTGTGGCCAGCTGGGTTACAAGGCTTCAGTTTGCCCACAGAAGGGCGGAGGACAGAGAGCAGCGTCATCTTCGGCTCGATCTCAGAGCCAGAGTCAGGGTAGAGACCAGCCGTTCTCGTGTTATCAGTGTGGTCAGGCAGGGCACATGAAGAGGTTTTGCCCGCAGTTGAGTGGCACATCTGGTGTATCTGGTTTGAGGCAGACTCAGAGTCATCAGCCAGTTCAGTCAGTTAGGCCTCGAGGGCCAATCAAGGGGCTTCATCGTCCCAGTCTGTGCAGCAGTCTTATGCTCCTAGAGGTGAGCAAATGGATTAGGGGACTGCAGGGCGCGTATATGCTGTTACCGCGCAGATCTAGTACCGGCTCCGTCAGTTGTGAGAGGTACCTTCTATTTTGCAATTCGGTTGCTAGTGTGTTGATTGATACGGGTGCATCTCATTCTTTTGTATCTGCTGCATTTGCATCTGTGTTGGAGTTGGAGTTAGCACTATTGGCATCTCCTATTTGTGTTGTGTCACCTATCGAGGGTGAGTTGATTTTGAAACATGGATGTAGAGGTTGTGATATAGAGGTCGCCGATCATAGGCTTCCGTTTCCTTTTGTGGTTATGCCCATGAAGGGCTTTGATGTTATTTTAGGAATGGACTGGTTATCGTCATACGGCGCAGTTATTGATTGCTACCGCCAGAGGGTC
>JAPPVO010001349.1:0-44958 GCA_030407325.1 Camellia japonica | reverse complement strand
CAACATCATCAAGGCTAAAAGCATTGCAAAAGTATTGAGGTCAGTTATGGGACAAACAAAAGATTAGGATATACCTTGTGCCAGTCCAGATTATGACCAGAAGTAAGGGAGCACTTACGATTTTATCTGGTTTGCTTTCTTCAATATGCATCCAGCATGATTCCACATCTGATTTTTTTTAAAAGAAAAAAGTTTTCTTTCAGTGGAAATGAAATCACACATTGAATACAAAGGAGAACAAACAATATAAAGGATCAATTTGGGGGGGTAATTACAGCTAAGAAGATCCCCCAACACAAAGAAATCGAAGCCCTTATGAACCATAAGTCCAAAACAGTCCCTTCTTTGTACTAGCTAGTTTAAGAAAAAGCAAGACTTAAAAGCTTTGGTACAATCACATTTTTCTTTTAGGTAAAAGGGTATAATACACTTGATTCCACCAACTTTTGCTAAGCCTTTAATAGAACTGCTAATAATACAAAATGCCCAGATTTATCGCACTATATATAGACAGACAGCTAGAACAGCAAAACAATTCTTCTTTCTAATTCCAAACCGTAAAAGAAGAAACATCAATCAACCCTCACAAAAAAGCCCAAAATTCTCTTTTATGAGAGAAACATGAAAGAAAGCAAACAAACCCACACAAAAAGAGTAAACAAGAAACAACAACAGAAGTAGAAATGCAGAATCGACCCTAAACAGTGAAAGCAATGGAAAATAAAGAGTGGAATGAAGGGTTAAAATGGGGAATGAAAGGGGGGTTTGGAACATTACAGGCATGAAACCATCGAATTGAGTGGCTTGAACCATCTTGCCCAGCCTGAGATTCTCTTTGTCGATGGTGTTCTTGCAGCTCTTGCAAGACGATCTTGCTGACTTTGCATATTCTGCTTTCCATGGCTTTGGTGGGTTCGCCATTATTCCCACACACACACTCTCTCTCTCTCTCTCTCTGTCTATTTCTATATGTACTTGTGCATATATATCGTTGTAGCAGAGACCTCTTTTTCTTTGTATCTTGAATGAATAAATTGAATCTCCTTTACATACGTTAGATATTTAACAGAATATTTGATAAAATATTTAGAATTTTTAACAATTTTTTTGGATAAATTACTAGGTTTAGTTTAGGGTAAATTATAAATAAATTCTTGGTTTAAAATACAAATTATTTTTGTAATTTTAAAAATTATATTTAATATATTTTTTTTTAATCACATAATAAATGATTCCTTTAATTGATAAATAATTACATCAAGTAATATTTTTTAATGATATTATAAATATAATTAATACTTTTAGTAATTTTATTATTATCTAATAAGATATTTTAGAATTTTATTTTTTACTATTTATTTTTGGTTAAATGACAAATTCTGATAAAGAAATATTTGTAATTTTTATAAGTACAATCTATATTTTAAATAAATCTCATAATGGTATATTTGTAATTTATTCATAATTTTAATATAATCTTATTGATCACCTTTTAAATAATATTAAATAAATTTAAATTAATGCAAATAATATAAAAATATAAGATTAAATAGGAAAAAAGATCTTTTTCAATGTAAAATAAATACCAAATTTTTTTTTTAGCCATACTATTAATAAATTGTTGATAAAAATGAAGTTAAGTATTATCTGAATTAAAATATTAGGAAAGTATAATATAACTATGTCCGAATTACAAAACTAATGTATTTTTTTCGAACTTTAGGGGAAGTCATTGTAATTTACCCTTAGGCCATGTTTGTTAGGCGGATTAAGTTGGATGTGATTGTTAGTTAAAATATTGTTAGTGAAGAGATTGTTAATGTGAAAATTGTTAGTGAGGGAATTAAGTAAAAGTGTGTTTGTTTTGATGATAGGAGATGATTTAGTGATAAGATTGTTAAATTATTTTTATATAAAATAAATAAATTATTTCTAAAATAAAAAAAAATAAAATAAATATTAAAACAAACAAATGCACTTGATAAAAATAAATAAAGTTTTTATATAAAATAGATTCAATCCCCTCACTATTTTTCTAATTTTACCTAAAATTCATCCAAGCTAATCCCCTCAGGAAGAGGGATTACTAAGCCCTCTACACTAGCAATCCCCCCTCCCAAATCAATATCAAACAAGCTATGGGTGAGACCCACAGCTATCTTAATCCAATCTGGCCTCCCACCCCGCCAAACAAACATGGCCTTATAGGTTTATATTTTGGATTTTAGATAAATTATATTAATCCCTTTGAAGTTTATGACAATTCAAAAGTTAACATTTAATCTTCTCACTACTTTCGTTATAAGTTTTAGAGTTCCCTAAATAGACCTCAACAACATAAAATAATCAAGTTTGAATTTGATAAAGTTGGAGATCTCAATTTCACAAGTAAAATTGGTGCATTGTAGGACTAATTTGTACCTATGTCAATAATTTGAACTATTCATTTCATTTGACAAGTTGAACAGAATATGCATGTAAAAAATTAGGTTTATTAGATATAAGTAATTATATAATCAAATCACATATACTTTATAACACATGGACGGTTTATTCCTAAAAACATGTAAGCCCTATAAATAAAAATAATCTAGTAATATGACAGTCGATGTTGGATCAACTTGATTTTTTACATGGATAATTCTCTTAGTTGGTTGTATAAAATGAATTATTTAAATCACCAAAGTGAGTTAAAATTTGTTTGATAATAGGTCTAACTTCACTATGAAGTTGAAATCTTCAACTTTAACAAATCCATGTCATCTACTAACTTTTATTTACCAAATTTACACTTATTTATGTAGAAAAATAATTAAACTGATTTTGTTGAAGTGTTCCAGAGAAATAAACTATTGAAAAAGATGAATAATACTTTTAGCTTTTACTTTATGATTATCAATTTTCAGTTTGTAAAAAGGCACATAAATCAATCCATTATATATTATTAAATGAAGACTTATGAAGGGATGGCAAAATCACCCGACCCGATTGTATTTGTCTTAAGCTGATTTTATTAAAAAACGGTTGGGAGAACATTAATAGGGTAGGGTAAATTATGAGGATAGGAAGATCAAAACTGTTAAGATTAGAATAATATGTGAAATATATCACAAAAATAGTTGAGTTTAAAATAAAAAATTCGCATGCAAAACCTGAAAAACCCAATCCGTTGCCATCACACTTGAAGATAAATTAATGATTACAAGGATAATTGGATGTCAACAGATAGATTGCAGCAACTGGAAGGTGGGATGGGAATATATGAGCGATAAAGACTTTGAATGCAAAATTCTATAATATGCAATGAAGTCTGGCTGGAGTTACAGAGAAGAGAAATAGATGAGGATGAAATCAAAAGAAAGCTCTTTCACAACTAATAATAATAAAAAATAAAAAATAAAACCATTTTATAAATTATTTTGATTTGAGCAAATTACAGAACTTGTAGATACCAATTCATAAAAGCATGAATTGATTTCAATATGCAATTGCAACATGTAAACATTAATTGATTGACCCAGGATCAGACAAGAAAATGGTCACCCAATCAAATCAGATTTATTAAAATAAACCAAAAAAATTGAAAAAAGAACATAATTAACAGAATCACTACCCCATCATAGGTTAATAGAAGGAAGCAACAAGAAGAAATTTGACTTCTTCACTATCCAGAAGTTCATTAGTGACACCAAGTTAGTTCCACAGACTTCACTATAAACTCTCAAGTTCTTTGTAAATCTAATCGGCGTTCCTTCCCCACTTTTCACAAGTCTGCATCAACAAAGCTGATATCAGGCACGTAACCAAGTTCTCTCATTCGCTCTTCTAGAGAAGTCCATACAACCTCAACTTCTGTATCCCTATAAGCAAGTTTATCATTGGAACTAAAAACATACAACTTTGTATCAACTTCAATTGAGGTAAAACCAACACTCTTATGAAGTCCATTCTCACCAATTTCTAATCTCATCTTCTTCACCATCTCCCACATTCCAGCATCGCCGTAAATATTGCCAAGCAAAACATACACAGCAGACTTATCAGGCTCTAAAGGAAGGAGTCTCTTGGCCACTTCCTCTGCCAATTCAAGCCGCTTATGAATTCTACATGCACTCAACAGGGCACCCCAGGCACTGGCTCCAGGCTCCCTCGGCATGTCACTTATGAAGGATAAAGCTTCGTCTATCTTCCCGGCTCTACCTAACAAATCTACCATGGAAGCAAAATGTTCTTCCATTGGAGTAATTCCATAATCCCTACTCATGGATTTAAAATAGTTCCATCCTTCTTCAACCCTTCCAGAATGGCTGCAAGCTGACAGAAGCGAAACAAATGTTATGGAATTGGGTAATTGGTTATCTGAAATCATTTGGTCAAAAACAGCTATTGCTTCATCCAAGAGACCATGCATTCCAAACCCATTGATCATTGAAGTCCATGAAAATACATTTTTCATGGGCATCTCCTTGAAAACCATGTGAGCTGCAAAAATTGAACCACATTTAGCATACATGTCAATAAGAGAGGTATAATTCACTACATCTAATTCAACCCCATTTCTTATCATATACCCATGAACACTCTTTCCTTGTTGCAGAGATCCCATGTGGGAACAAGCAAGAATAATGCTAGCTAATGTTTTAGAATTTGGAATCATCGGCTCGCTCAACATCTGTCTAAACAAGGAAATAGCTTCCCAAGCTCTGCCATTCTTTGCAAATCCAGCAACCATTGCAGTCCATAAAACTACATCTTTATTAGATACTCCTTTGAATAATCTGAGACCGAAATCAAGCAAATCACAATTCAAGTACATATCTACAAGCGATGTCTGTAAATAAATGTTGTTGGAATTCATAAAATTGTGCTTTATACAGAACCCATGAATCGATTTACCTTCTTTGCCAGCAGAAACATTTCCACAAGCCCGAACCAAACATTCAGATGTAAATGGATCCAATTCAAAACCAGCTGTTCTCATCTCCAAAAACAGCTCAAAAACTTTGGTTTGCTCTGAAGACTTGAGATAGCCTTTCATCATAGAACCCCAAATAACTGTATTCCACTCAGGAATTTCTTCAAACAATTTCTGGGCATCTTTCAAAGAACCCAAATCAGAGTACACATCTATGAGAGCAGGGACAAGATAAGGATCTCTATCGAGTCCCGATTTGATTGCCAAACAATGAACCAACTTCCCATCTTGCAAAATCGACAACCCAATACAAGATTTGATTGCGAATGCCAAATTGAAACTATCAACGGAACAACCTTCGGTTCGCATCTGTTTGAAAAGCCGGAGAACATCGGAGAAACGTTTGTCCTTGAAGAATCCAGAGGCGATGGTGTTATATGAATAGGAGTTCTTGACAGTAATGAAATCGAAAGCTTTGGTAGCGAATTGGAGAAAACCCAATTGGATGTAGGAGTTAGAGAGCTTGGAACCGAAGAGAAGTGAACGATAGAGACCATTGAGGATGATTTGGGAGTGTAGCTGTTGGGTGAGAGAGAGGGTTTTGGTGAGAGGGAAGACAGAGAGTAAGGTTTTGGCAGGGTTTTGGGTTGATTTGGCGGGAATGAAGTTACCTACAGCGGGACGCATCAATGGTTTCTCAAACTACCAAACCAACTAACTGTCCATGAGAATAGAAGAAGACTAGACGGTCCGGCATTATCCTCTCCAGTTACTGGAAAGGGCCGTTCAGCATTGGGTATGTTTGATTTGTGTATTGAGATAAAAAATTTTAAAAAAAATTATGGGGTGAATTTAAGGTCTCGTTTGGTAAATCTTTTAAATTATAGTTTTATCTATTGATTTGAATGTGTTGTTTATTTTGAGTTTTTAAATTATAATTCTACAGTTATTTCTTAAAATTCAATTCAAAACACAATCATTACTTTTCAAAACTCATAACCAAACACATAATTCAAAACTCTTTTCAAAACTCAATTCAAATTAATATTTTAATTTTTTAAATATTTAAATATTTTAAAATATTTTAATTTTGTTAAGATTTTAAATATTTTAATATTTAAATATGTTATAATTTTTTTAATTTTTTGAATATTTTTAAATATTTTAATTTCAAAATATTACGATTTTAATTTTTTAAATTTAAATATTTTATAAAAATAAATTCAAACTCTATTTTATAAAAATATTTTTAAATATTTTAATTTTTTTGTTATGTATTTGGTTACGATTTGAGTGTAGAGTTGTGAAAATAATATGGAGTTTCGCGTTATGTGTTTGGTTATGAATTTTAAAAATAATTTCTTAATTGAGTTTTGTTTTATGTGTTTGGTTACGATTTGAGTGTAGAGTTGTTTTTAAATTTAAAATATTAACATTTTAAATTATTTAAATTTTTTGAATATTTAAATTTTTTGAATATTTATTTTAATTTTTTACTTATTAAATTTTTTTAGATTATTTAAATTATTTAAATATTTCTGATTTAAATTTTTTGAATATTTATTTTGAAAACAAATTATTTCCTTTGTAGTATTTTCAATTAAAAAATTGATTAATGTTATTTTCTGTTAATAATAAATTTTTTTAATTGAATTTTAAAAAGAGTTTGGTTATGAGTGTTGATCAGAATTTTCAATAGTGTGAAAATAGTGTGTTTTGTTATGAGTTATAACAATTTGAATTAAGTTTTGAAAACTCTTTCCAAAACTCATAACTAAACAAACGGCAATGCTACGTAGCTCAAATTTTGTGGCTCAAAAGTGGCTCAAATGGCCAAAACGACATCGTTTTGAGTACAGAACAACATAAAAATGGCCAAAACGACGTCGTTTTGGCCATTTGAGCCACTTTTGAGCCACAAAATTTGAGCTACAAGACATTTTCCCTAAACAAATTTTCTTACTTCACATGTCAAATCAAACTTTTAAAACTCAATTCCACATTCAATTCAAAACTCAATTCAACACTTGTAATAACCCGACCTCCGATTAATGCTAATTCATGATTAATTATGCTTAACAGTAATTTAGAAAGAATCCAGAAGTAATTTGCATAAGTATTGCATTATCTTTGTGTTTCTATCTGTTTGCCATAAAATGATCTGTTCGTGTTGCGACTTTGAACTGCGAATTGAAAGTCTTATCGGCACCCGATTCCGAAATTGATTAATGATTTATGTTAGTTAGATTTTATGTGATTTTATGGTAGGTTTAATTAAAATTTGATTTGGTACGATTAAACTCGATTAAATAATGTTGAATTATATGAGTTGTTTTAATTACCAACTTGCCATTGAGTGGCCATTTCCATATACTTGTTAGGGACTTAATTAGCACATTCTTTACATTTATTTCCTCAGCCATTTGTGAGACCAAAAACGTAGGAGAGAGAGGGTGAGGTAGGAATTTGAGTTCAACAAGAGTTTTGGCTTGGAATCTTAGGAGATTTGAGGAGGCTTTGCAAATTTGAGCTCCTAGACTTGGAATTCAAGATTTAAGGTAGGAGATTTCCCTTTCAATTGTGCATTTAAGATTAATTCTTGCATGGTTCATGGAAGATTAGAGTTTAAAGTCTAGAATTGGGTTAAAATGTTGAATTGGGTAATAATCCATGCATGCATGTTCATATCATAACATTTTGAAGTGTTTTCATGGAAATTCTTGCATGCAAGACCATAGTCTAGTTATAGTCCATGAGTTCATCATGATTTTGAGTTTAATCTTGCATTTGGTTACATTTTTTGAGCATTGAATTCAAATGAACACTTACATGTTTTGTTCTTTAATATTTCTTGGAAGTTTGTTTGAATTGTGTTCAATTGACTCACCTTTGGGCCTTGATTCTACAAATTGATCTTTGAAACATCTTATACTATGAGTTTACTAGTGTTTTCCAGAAAATGGGCCCAAGAGGTTGAGTTTTGAGGTGTTGAATGCTTGGTTTGAGCTTGGGAGGCAAATCTAGAAATTCCAGAATTTGGCTTCCTGGCTCGAGCGAAGGATTCCACGCTCGAGCGACCATCGTTTGTTCAGAGCTCCGCTTGAGCGAAGGAATGGTGGCTTGAGTGTAAATTGCAAGCTCTCAGGTTTTTGGTGCACGCAGATGCACGCTCGAGCGATGATGTCACGACCCAATCCTAGGGCTTAGAGTTGAAATCGCAACTTACTAACTTATTCTTATTCGAAGCAAAATTAAGCTGCGCAAATAAAAATAATTAAACAGAAATTTTACTATATCTTACTATTTAAGAAAGAGGAAATACATTTCTAGGGCTTTCATTATTTTATTATTCAGTGACCAGCCCCGAATAGAAACAAAAAGGGAGTAAAAATATAAAAAATAATAAAAATAAAATAGTGATTCAACATCAGTCCATGAGCATGTTCCATTTTGTGGGGTTATGGGTTTCCCTTACATCTCGTCACTTGAAAAGGGTAACAGCTATAAGCACACAGCAGAATGAGAAATATTATGCCAAGAGTGTAGGGAATACAAAATAACTATGGATAATTAGTTAGGCTAAAATATTTGCATAATTTAATTTAAAATGACAATTTATTTAAAGTGACAGAATACAGAAATCATGTAAATAAATAATCATAACCACGGTATAAAACAGAACAGAACGGAAGTCACAGAAGTGACAGTTAGAACAGAGGTCAATGGATCCATGACAAACAGAGGACCACAGAGTGGTCAAACAGAGGCCAGTGGCTATTTAAGTCCCCCAAGGCGTGGGACTCCCGTAGTGATACTTACAAAGCATAGTTGTTTATAAGGTTATAATCAAATATATACTAAAATTTAAACAAACATATCCATGGGTTTCCTTTTAAGTAAATAGAGTTTAGAAAGAAACCCACATAACTGAAATGTTTATAAACATAACTTTTATTTATATAACTTAATAAATATAACTTGTATAAAATAAGTTATGGTAACTCAAAACATTCGTAAAACATATAATCGTAAATAAAGGTATAATATAACTCACCTTAATTATAACCCTTAGCCTTACTTTGTTATCAGAACTCTCCTAGTATAAGTTCCTTACCCTCAACGGACGTATCTCTCTCTCTCTCGGTTTTTCTTTCTTTATTTCTTCCCTATACAGCACTTCCTCCCCTATTTATACACAGTTCAAGTGATGACTCAACACCCTAAGGCTCCAAGTACTCACTCCCTCTATCCGAGTCTAGGTGTCCAGGTGGCTCTCCGTTTCTCATTTTGGTAGATTTGAAATCTAACTTAATTAATGATCATTGATCTGTTTTTGATAATCTGGCAAGATTGTAATCTAAGTAATTGATGACCCTTGATTTGTTTTTATCTAAACAACTAATATACCTTAACTAAAATTGGTATTTAATAATAAAATTGGTATTTAATTTGTCTTAATAAATTTATTCGTCATATATTTAATAACCATAATGATAAATTAATTTACCTAGCACATATAACTTATTCATTTTATTATTGCCATTATTATTCTTCTTATTCCATATATTATTGTTATTATTATTATTTATTTATTTACTATCTTTAACTTTAATTTGACCCAACTAGTATTAGAATTTCATATTTCTGTTAATTTGGCCCTAAATAAAAATCCCTAATTAATCCCATATAACCCAGTGCTAAATTAGATTCTGTATTTATTATTAATTATTTAATAATATATATCACATACACCCATAATTATATAACTATAAATATTTATGTGGTATTTAATTAAACATTCAGGGTGTCGCATTTCTCCCCTCCTAAATAGGAGTTTGTGTAACGCCCTCAAAATAAACCATAATACATAATATTAACATGCGGAATTATAAGGAAATAAAGTATCTTATTCCATTCATCAGAGTACCATGAAATAAAAACATCATAATAAATGCCCTATGGGCTTACATCTTACCAAGCCAACACTTGGACACAATTCCATGAGTTCTAACTCAAAAACAAATAAAGCCCTAGGCTTGAAAGTTTACAAGTTGTTCAAATAAAACAAATAAAATAAAGCAAGTCTTCGAGTCCAAATCCTCACAAGCTAAGTCCTTGGAGGTAGTGAACCACCTGAACCTGAAAATGAAGTTCCCATATAGGGTGAGCCACAGCCCAGTAGAAAAATACTAAACCAAGCATAAGAATTAACTAAAGCATTAGCATTCGATACATGGTTAACACAAGATAATCAATTTCCAATTTCATGACACGAATGTCTATATTGTCTATGACATATTGTCTATGACACCTTTCACTTCCCAATATTTATTCAACTTTCCAATTATATCATTATGGCTCAGAACCTGGCCAACTATAATAGTGATCTAGATGTCACAAAAATAAATGAGACTAAAGCTCAAACCACAACACTTCCATACTTCCAACTGGTACACATTATAATGATGTATCATATCAACAACAAATAGCAATATTGCTATTATCAATAAGCACACATATGAGTGATGCTACTGGAGTCCATCCCCTATCTCCTCCCAACAAATCCGGTTTAGAGGTACATCCCCTATCTTCCCCTAAACCGTGGAGTTCATCCCCTATCTTCTCCAAACAACATGCATATGCAATGAAACACACAATTGCCATATACAACACATAATCAATACAAGTAATGTTCTGTATTAATTCAACAGTCAACATAAGTGACTTAATTCCAGTTATACCTAAGCCACATGCAAGGTCTACAACAATCACGACTATCCTCTACCGATAGCCCAAAACAGTTATTTCTAAACAAGAAATAAATACAACAATGAATGTAAAATCAACCCTCTCATAGGTAAGTATTTAAACTACCCAACTATATCATTAATCTCATAATTTCCCCAACTTCATGAATTAAACCCAATTCCACATTTTTCCCTTAAATTAATTATACAAATTAATCTAAGCCAAAATCCTAAGGTTTCTCCCAAAATTACCAAACTACCCCCACATACCAAAATACCAACACTTAGGATTAAAGCGTATAAATGGAGTAGGAAATCCTACCTCGAAACAAGAACCCAAAAAGAAGAAGACGGAGATGATAGCCCAAACTCCAAAGTGCTCCAAATCAACAACCGTTCAGATTAAATGAAAGCCCTCACTCTCCTCTATCTTATTTGTAAAGCAACTAGGGTAAAAACACACCCTAACTAGATCAAACCTAGGAGAAAGGTGAGTTGGGAGAGAAAAAACTCGTAACTAGGGTTTCTGGATCAAAAAGTTGTAAAAAAAAACGTTTTAAAACTGTTGCTGCGTATTTAAACTGGACAGGCTCGCTCGAGCGAAGACATGGTCGCTCGAGCGACCAGACACATAAATCCACGCTCGAGCGAAGAAAAGCTCGCTCGAGCCAAAAACTCGATGCTTCAGGTCTGCAACCCAGAAGCTCGCTCGAGCGACGAAATGCTCGCTCGAGCGACGAACTCGAAAACATACACCTCGCTCGCTCGAGCGAAGAAATGCTCGCTCGAGCCAAGAAACACATCTCTCAGGTCTAAGTACTAGACGCAATCGCTCGCTCGAGCCAAGGAAAGCTCGCTCGAGCGAAGAACCAAAACGAAGATCTCGCTCGAGCGAAGAGAAGCTCGCTCGAGCGACCAAGCCAAAAACTGAACATGCAGACTTGGTTTCTAAACCCAACCAATCTGCAACCAACCTGCTAAACACATCCTATAACCCAAGAATAAGGAATTAAAGGACAACAACAACAAATATAACAGCGGAATCCACGGAACGTAAGTCCGGATACAATAATCAAATAGGAAAAAGACCGGGGTCGCTATAGTTTGTCCCCAAACTCGACGTATCTTAATTTTCGAAGAGGTGTGGGTACTTGGTTTGCATTTGACTCTCTGTTTCCCACATAGCTTCTTCGATGTGTTGATTTCGCCATAACACCTTTACCAGCGGTATGGTCTTGTTTCGAAGAACTTGATTACGACGATCGAGAATCTGCACTGGCTGTTCTTCGTAAGAGAGATCTTCTCGAACTTTCAAGTTCTCATAGTCGATGACATGTTCTGGATCTCGGAGATACCGTCGGAGCATTGATACGTGAAACACGTTGTGGATATTACATAGCTCAGGAGGTAGTGCAAGGCGATAGGCTACAGGACCAATTCTTTCCAGTATCTCGAATGGCCCGATGTAACGTGGGTTTAGCTTTCCGCGCTTTCCGAATCAGATCACTTCTCTTGTTGGTGAGATTTTGAGAAACACATGATCCCCTACTTGAAATTCCAAGTCTCGTCTCCGAGTATCCGCATAACTTTTCTAGCGGCTCTGAGCAGTGCGAATCCGCTGTTGGATGAGTTGGATTTTCTCACTTGTGACTTGCACGATTTCGGGGCCTAACAATTTCCTGTCCCCGACCTCCGTCCAGCACAGAGGCGATTGACACTTCCTTCCATACAGGGCTTCGTACGGCGCCATTCCAATGCTTGCCTGATAGCTGTTGTTATAGGCGAATTCTACCAAAGGTAGGTGCTCATCCCAGTTACCTTTAAGGTCTAACACGCATACACGTAACATGTCTTCCAACGTCTGGATTGTTCTTTCGGATTGCCCATCGGTTTGTGGATGATAGGCCATGCTGAACTTCAGTGTAGTTCCCAAAGCTTCTTGCAATTTATTCCAGAAGTGAGACACGAAACGAGGGTCTCGGTCAGACACAATTGAAACTGGGATACCATGCAACCGAATAATCTCTTTGATATATAAAGTGGCAAACTTATTCAGAGGGTACATGATTTTGATTGGTAGAAAGTGTGCTGACTTTGTCAATCGGTCTACTATGACCCATATTGCATCATTCTTTGAAAATGACTGTGGTAGCCCGACCACGAAGTCCATAGTAATGTGTTCCCATTTCCATTCAGGAATAGAGAGTGATTGCAGCAGTCCTACAGGTCTCTGATGTTCTGCTTTAACACGCTGACAATGCAAACATTTGGAAACATGGCTTGCTACATCTCTTTTCATTCCGGTCCACCAGTAGTGTTCCTTCAGATCATGATACATCTTTGTGTTGCCAGGGTGGACTGCAAATCTTGAGTTATGAGCTTCCTCTAGTATCTTCTTCTTAAGTTCCGGGATGTCGGGTATGCAAATTCAATTTCGAAATTTCAGTATCCCATTGCTTATAATGAAATCAGGATCAAGCGTGTTCCCTTGTTCCTCGTACCTTTTCTTCAAGAGTTTATCTTCCCATTGGCGTGTTTTGATTTCTCCAATCAATGTAGGCTCCACGATTACATTGGCGAGCAACCTATTGACTTTGCGGGAAACGAGAGTGCATGCCAAACTTCTCGTCGACTTTCGGCTCAGTGCGTCTGCCACCACGTTAGCTTTGCCCGGATGATGATGGATCTCTATCTCGTAGTCTTTCATAAATTCTAACCACCGCCGTTGCCTCATATTCAGTTCCTTCTGTGTGAATAGATATTTTAGATTCTTGTGGTCAATATAAATCTCGCAGGTTGTACCGTAGAGATAATGACGCCAGATTTTGAGAGTAAAGATCACCGCAGCCAATTCCAAATCATGAGTCGGGTAGTTCTTCTCGTGAGTCTTTAATTGTCGTGACGCATAAGCAATGACTTTTCCGTCTTACATGAGAACACAACCCAACCCATTATATGAGGCATCACTATAGATTACGAACCCATCTACTCCGGTAGGTAGTGCTAGTATAGGGGCTGACACAAGTCGACCTTTTAATTTTTGAAAGCAACGCTCCTGTTTATCGGTCCATTCAAAGGTGTGTTTTTTCTGAGTTAGCTAGGTCAAGGGCGATGCTATCTTTGAGAAATCTTGCACGAAGCATCGATAATAGCCAGCTAGACCCAAGAAACTCCGGATTTCTGACACATTAGTAGGTCGTGGCCAGTCCACAATTGCTGCAACCTTTTGGGGGTCAACCGAGATGTCGTCTTTATTAATGACGTGACCGAGAAAGTGTACACTAGTGATCCAAAATTCGCATTTCTTCAACTTGGCATAAAGTTTGTGATCACGTAGTGTTTGTAGAACCATTCGCAAGTGCTGCTCATGAGCTTCTGGTGACTTGGAGTATATGAGGATGTCGTTAATGAAGACGATGACGAACTCATCAAGATAGGGTTTGAACACTCTGTTCATGAGGTCCATGAAGGCTGCCGGAGCATTTGTGACGCCAAAAGGCATGACGAGAAATTCGTAGTGCCCGTAACGGGTTCTGAAGGCAGTCTTTTCAATGCTTTCCGTTTTGACTTTTAGTTGATGATAGCCAGAACGTAAGTCAATTTTGGAAAATACTTGTGCGCCTTGAAGTTGATCAAACAAGTCATTGATTCGCGGCAGAGGATATCGATTCTTGATGGTAACCTTATTCAGCTCCCGGTAATCGATGCATAATCTCATCGTGCCATCCTTTTTCTTCACGAACAGTACTGGAGCTCCCCAGGGTGAGGTACTAGGCCGAATGAAACCGTTGTCCAAGAGTTCCTGGAGTTAAGTCTTCAGCTCTTTCAATTCTGCCATCGACATACGATAAGGAGTTTTTGATATAGGCTGCGTGCCAGGTTGGGTTTCAATGGTGAATTCGATCTCCTGATCAATTGGAATACCGGGTAGATCTTCAAGAAAGACATCAGGGAATTCTCGAACTACAGGAATTGCATCAACGGTGGGGGCCTCTTTTTGTGTATCAATCACATAACAAATATAACTACCACAATCCTTTCTTAGGAGTCGTTGGGCTGCCATGGAGGATATGATACAAGAAGGGTTAGAAATTTCAGCCCCATCAAAGACAATTTCGGGTTGGTTTAGTAACTTGAGGGAGACCTTTTTGGCTTTACAATCGATAGAGGCGTGGTTGGCAGCCAGCCAATCCATACCTAAGATTACATCAAAGTTTCCAATGCGGAGGGGAATCAAGTCTACATATAAGGTTTTGCCTTTTAGGAATACAACACAAGATCTGTACACATCAGTACTACAGGCAGACTTACCAGAAGGAAAAGACACAGACAATGTATATCCTAATGGTTCGGGTGTTGATGTCAACTTGGCGGCAAAGTGTGGTGCAACAAAAGAATGAGTTGACCCAGAGTCAATAAGGACATGAGCTAAAAGACCACAGATAGAAAGTGTACCTGACACAACATTTTCGGTAACTTCCGGTTTTCCAGGTACCAAGGCGAAAGCCCGACCTTGGCGGTTTTGGTCCTTCTTTTCTTCTCTCGGTCCCGCGGTTCTCCTAACTAGGCCAGAGGGGCTGGCTGTATGATTAACCATCTTTGGACAATCCCTTAGCAAGTGGCCAAACTGTCCGCATCTAAAACACGCCCCCGTGTCTCGATGGCATTGTCCCCAATGAATCCTCTTGCAAGTGGGGCAAGTTGGAATAGTGCCACCTCGGGGGTTGGTAGGACCGTGGTGGCCTGAGCTGGTTGTGCCCATGTTCACCTTTTTATGAGATGCAACACCGGGTCTTCTGTTATCTCTTTCCCAGAATCGCTTCTTGTAGCTTGGTTCTCCGGAACGCGAGGCTTTAATTCCCTTTTCTGCTATGTACGTTCGGTCCACCACCTCTGCATAGGTTGGCAATTTCAAGACTTCAAGCCTGTCTTTAATTCCAGCATCCAATCCTGCTTCGAATTTTCTTGCTTTTCGAGTTTCGGTGGGGATGACGTATGTTGCAAACCGAGCGAGTTGTGTGAACTTGCTTTCATATTCGGCCACCGTCATGGTTCCTTACTTCAGATGTATGAATTCAGATGCCTTCTGTTCCCGCAATGAATCTGGAAAGTATTTTTTATAGAATACTTCCAAAAATCTTGCCCAAGTCGTAATTTCTTCTTTGGCAAGAGTGAGAAGTCACCATTCCTGTGCATTGTCTTTGAAAGTGAAAGCGGCGAAAGTTACCTTTTGCCTCTCGGAGCAAGGTAGGGCACGAAAAATCTTTTCCATGTCTTTCACCCAAGCGTCTGCTACCATGGGGTCTGGGCCGCCGGTAAATGTGGTAGGTTGTAGATCCTGGAACTGTTTTATGGTAACCGGCCCTTCTTGCCGTCCCGGCGTCCCATTGTTGATGTTAGCTTGCAAGGCTTGTAGAAAACTAGCAACCGCTCTTTCCATTACTCTTTCCATCGATTCCGTACCACTAACTGATGACTTACTTCCATTACCATTAGTCATTCTACAAGTAATAAACGAGGTATTATATTTTCAACGCAGCATATATAGCACAACATGTAGTACACTTTATATTTATATAAACTGCCAACATTACACATTATTTATTTATTTATTTTACAATTCATATTACATTAGTCAGAATATGTTGGTGTCCCATTCATGTGGTAAACAAAAACAAAAGTCAACAAAAAGGGGATTAGAACATATCAAGGTCAGCATACAAAAGATTTTCCATTAGCCAGATCTAGAGTGGTGGGTCAGATGGGCCGAAAAACCAGGGGAAATAGTGCTGCATAAAAAACTCAAATTCCCACCCCAACTGGATTATACCAAAACATACCCATGCTACCTGGACCGTGAAAATGGGGATAGACCGTATATGATCCACAAATGCTCGGTCGACAATCCAGCCAGATGTCTCAACATATGACAGATCATTTTCGAAGTCAACATTTTGAATATTAATAATCTCTAGTGGGTTAGGGACTGTGGTGAAAATATAATCTTCGGGGTACACGTTCCCCCTCCTGGCTACAAACTCTGGGGGTAGAGGGCCTATAATATAATGCGGGCGGTCGTGACCCGGGGGACGCCAAGGACGCGAGATGGTCCGAGAAAATGTCTGCGTGTATGGGCAAGGCTGTGCCTCCATAACAAGTGTGGGACGTCAATGGGGTCAACTTGGATATAAATTGGCCGACCCATCAACCGGCCAAGACCTGGGTGCAATTCCCTGACTATTTCCTCAGAATCTCCCCAACCCTCAAGTGAGGCAGGGGCGGGGGCGGGGGCAGGGGCGGGGGCGGGGGCGGGGGCAGGGTGTTCGGCTAAGATTTCATCTAAGTTGATGGCCTGGAGGTCATTCCAAAAAGCATCATCAAGGTAAATCTCTGACATCCTACAACACCAGAATAAACGTGAGGTTTTTCACAGGAAAACTACAATTCAAATTACAACTCATATTACATAGGAAAACTAACGTCACATGTAAATATTTATTATTATTTTATTTTATTTTGATTTTACCATATATATCTATATATAAATATATTATTATTTTTTTTAGCTATATGGTTTTAGTTATAGATTTATTTATAACTCTTTTTTTTTTTTTTTTTTGAACCGTTGCTCTGATACCACGTTTGTCACGACCCAACCCCAGGGGCTTAAAGTTGAAATCGCAACTTACTAACTTATTCTTATTCGAAGCAAAATTAAGCTGCGCAAATAAAAATAATTAAACAGAAATTTTACTACATCTTACTATTTAAGAAAGAGAAAATACATTTCTAGGGCTTTCATTATTTTATTATTCAGTGACCAGCCCCGAATAGAAAAACAAAAGGGAGTAAAAATATAAAAAAAAATAAAAATAAAATAGTGATTCAACATCAGTCCATGAGCAGGTTCCATTTTGTGGGGTTATGGGTTTCCCTTACATCTCGTCACCTGAAAAGGGTAACAGCTATAAGCACACAGCAGAGTGAGAAATATTATGCCAAGAGTGTAGGGAATACAAAATAACTATGGATAATTAGTTAGGCTAAAATATTTGCATAATTTAATTTAAAATGACAATTTATTTAAAGTGGCAGAATACAGAAATCATGTAAATAAATAATCATAACCACGGTATAAAACAGAACAGAACGGAAGTCACAGAAGTGACAGTTAGAACAGAGGTCAATGGATCCATGACAAACAGAGGACCACAGAGTGGTCAAACAGAGGCCAGTGGCTATTTAAGTCCCCTAAGGCGTAGGACTCATGTGGTGATACTTACAAAACATAATTGTTTATAAGGTTATAGTCAAATATATACTAAAATTTAAACAAACATATCCATGGGTTTCCTTTTCACGTAACTGAAATGTTTATAAACATAACTTTTATTTATATAACTTAATAAATATAACTTGTATAAAATAAGCTATGGTAACTCAAAGCATTCGTAAAACATATAATGGAAAATAAAAGTATAATATAACTCACCTTAATTATAACCCTTAACCTTACTTTGTTATCAGAACTCTCCTAGTATAAGTTCCTTACCCTCAACGGACGTATCTCTCTCTCTCGGTTTTTCTTTCTTTATTTCTTCCCTATACAGCACTTCCTCCCCTATTTATACACAGTTCAAGTGATGACTCAACACCCTAAGGCTCCAAGTACTCATTCCTTATATCCGAGTCTAGGTGTCCAGGTGGCTCTCCGTTTCTCATTTTGGTAGATTTGAAATCTAACTTAATTAATGATCCTTGATCTGTTTTTGATAATCCGGCAAGATTGTAATCTAAGTAATTAATGACCCTTGATTTGTTTTTATCTAAACAACTAATATACCTTAACTAAAATTGGTATTTAATAATAAAATTGGTATTTAATTTGTCTTAATAAATTTCTTCGTCATATATTTAATAACCATAATGATAAATTAATTTACCTAGCACATATAACTTATTCATTTTATTATTGCCATTATTATTCTTCTTATTCCATATATTATTGTTATTATTATTTATTTATTTATTTACTATCTTTAACTTTAATTTGACCCAACTAGTATTAGAATTTCATATTTATGTTAATTTGGCCCTAAATAAAAATCCCTAATTAATCCCATATAACCCAGTGCTAAATTAGATTCTGTATTTATTATTAATTATTTAATAATATATATCACATACACCCATAATTATATAACTATAAATATTTATGTGGTATTTAATTAAACATTCAAGGTGTCACAGACGAGACTTACGCTCGAGCGACGGGTGCGTCTCACGCTCGAGCGAGCATCGAGCGGGCATCGAGCGTAAAAATTCAACAACCAGTACTTTTGCATTTTTACAGACCGCTCGAGCGAAGGAGTCTACGCTCGAGCGACCCCTCTGTTTTGATAAGCTCACTTGAGCGGTAGAAGCTATGCTCGAGTGAGACCTCTGTTTTCAGCAAATTTTGAAAATTGCTTTCCAAGGCATCTTTGCATCCTCATTCTATCCTAAGCATTCCTAGACCATGTTTAAGACTCTATAGTGAGGATTTAAGGTTAGAAACACATTAAGAACCAACGATGTAAGTTTTGTGTGATTAGAATGTGTGTTTCAAGTGTGTGTCCGTTATGTGTTATGTAGGTCACGTGTCGCATGTCGTGTGATCAATCTGCTCCGTCTGTCTGTTTCAAGGCCAAGAGTGAGTAATAATTTAATAAAGTTATGTTCAACTGTATCTATTTTCTGTGCGATAAAACGAGATTTGTTTTCCGAAATGATATGTTCTGTACACTGAATGATTGTTCAATTTCTAACATGTATTCGTGACATCTTTAGCATCATGTGATATATGTTGGCTGTTACCCGGTATCGGAGGTTCCTTTATGGAACTTATTTCTGTCTGCACTCTGTTACCCGTACCGGAGGCCCTGTCACGGGGGCTCAGCATCTGTTTTGTTACCCGGATCCGGAGGTTCCTTTATAGAACTGGTTACTCGTAACCTCACGCGTATGCGTTCTGTTCTGTTCTGTTCTGTTAATGCTGATGGATGTATCACGTAAACTTAATCATGACTTATGATTTCTGTCTATATATATGATTTGGACAAATGATGAATTTGATACAACTTTGAATTGTGATTTCTGAATTAGTACGAACTCATTCATTGAAACCTTTTACTTTATTATTATTTACTGGGCTTTCGCTCACAGTTCATATTATGTATGTAGGTGAGACGGCACATGACCAGGGCCAGAGTTGACGGCCTTCTGTTCTGTTTTTGTCAGCTAACTGTTGTGCCTCCCGAGGAGGTTCCGATCGAAGCCTAATGCCATGGCTGTTTGTTTTTGTTTTCATGCTAGTCTTTGTGTATACTCTGTAAGTCAGGTCTTGGGTAGTACATTTTGTAAATATTATGTATCTGGACTGGCATGTTTATGTATGTATATAAATAAGTTTTGAAATGTTCCGGCCCATGTACGTTATCACAGCTCATTGGACCTTGTCTATTTTGTATTATTGCTTCCGCAGCCCCTTATTATTTGCTAATCTCTTCAGAGGCTTTTGGTAATCCACGGATTACTGGCCGGTTACGGTACTAAACCTACAGGGGCGGGTTTGGGTCATGACAACACTCTATTAAAAAATCATAACCAAACAAATTTTCTACACTCAAATCATAATTCTACAACTCACAAACTCAAAATACAACTCATACTCTCAAATTATATTTACAAAACTCTACCAAACGCAACCTAAATTTTTTTTGATTTGTTTGGTTGTATATTTTGAAAATAATTTTGGAGTTTGAGAGTTTAGAATAATTGGATATTTTGTTGTAGTTGAGTAAATGTTTGTGAGAGAAAAAATAATTGAGAAGGAGAGAGGAGGAGAGAGGAGAGAGAAAAAGTGATTGATTAACGTGTAGGAGAGATAAAGTGATTTTGAAAAAAAATTTCAAAAAATTTGAACCAAATAAAATTTTGAAATTTTTACTCAAAAATTGTATCTTGAGATATAAACTAAATAAGCCCATTATCTTTGTAAAAAATTATGTTGATTGGATATTCCTTGATCCGATCACATTTCTATCGCAATTTATTTAAAAAATAATCTAATTAAATAGTTATCGATATTCAATCAATATAATTTTTTTGTATAAATAATATACTTGATGAGTTTTACACATTGAAAAGCTTAAATTATCAATAAAGATAGACCCGAATTAGAGCCACTAGTGCCAAATAGCCCTCTCCAACTCTCCGTACACAAAGAAAGCTCTTAAATATGACGAGCTCGGTCCACTGCCCTGCTTGGATAATGAATTTATTTAAAAAATATATGTATAACTAATATTTCAATTATATTATTTTTACATTTTTTTTTAAAAATTTTTTAATTAAATTCATTATCGAAACCTAACCTAAGTAATTTGATATAACAATTTAAGAAATATGTGAGTTTACATAAATCAAACAAGAAGCATAATAAATATTTTTCCTCACAAATACCATTGTGGGGGCCAAAATTCACTTTATACATAAATCTCACATTCAATTTCAACCACACAATTACATTTTGAGTGAAATAATGTGCACATTTTCTCCATTAATGAGCAAAAGAAAGTAGAGGATAGGAGGAGGGAGAGCAGGGGAGAGGAAAAATGAGATAGAAAATGGGAGGACCCACGTTGCTCTCTTCCTATTGGCTACAATATAGATATAGATAAAATATACAAGGGGTACAACATGAACCAGCCATTAATCTGCATTTTAGAGTTACCAGTGAATTGAAACTAAGGCCTTTCATATCATATCAAACTGTCACAGGTTTCAAAGATTGTCAATAATTCTCCATCAACATACTCCTTTGCTCTTTCTGGATGTATAAGAGACAACAACAACAGGACCAAGGCCTTCTTGCCAACACTCTCTGTTATTCCCTTCTTCTTGTTTGTGTCAAATAATGGCCGTCGGATCAATTACTTCCCTTATCATCATACCCTCCTCATCTGCTAGATTTCTCAACCACATCAATAACCACCATGGCCAATTTTCATCATCTTCACTGCTACGAGTCCAGGGGCCTTTGCAAAAGCAGCTTCAAGGGTTCAGAGTAATCCCTTTACCTTACCATCATAACCATTATCATCATCATCATCATCAACCCCATGGCATAAGTTCCATCGTGGAATCAAATTCACCGATACTGACAACACCCCATCTGTGTTTGCTTCTGCAGCTTCCTCCGGTTCTGCAGTTTCAAGCATTGGCATTGAAACCGGCTCAGGGTTGTCTTTGGAAGTTAGAGAGATAAAGGAGAGGTGCAAGAAGTGGCAATGGAGAGGTCACACCATTAATTACTTGGTTCATTGCACAGACGAAGACCGCCCTCCTCTCCTCCTTGTTCATGGCTTTGGTGCCTCTGTTGCTCATTGGCGCAGGAACATTTTGACGCTCTCTCAAAGTTACACCGTTTATGCAATTGACCTTCTTGGATTTGGCGCTTCTGATAAGCCCTTAGGCTTTCCATATACCATGGAAGCATGGGCTCAGCTAATATTAGATTTCTTGGATGAAATTATTCAAAAACCAACTGTACTGATTGGGAACTCCATCGGAAGTCTTGCTTGTGTTATTGCTGCCTCGGAGCCTTCTCATTCTCTAGTCCGAGCCCTTGTTCTCTTGAACTGTGCGGGTGGCATGAACAATAAGGCTATTGTCGATGATTGGAGAATTAAACTGTTGTTACCTCTGCTTTGGCTTATTGACTTCTTGTTGAACCAAAAGGGAATTGCTTCCTTCATCTTCGAGCGAGTCACACGAAGAGAGAATCTGAAGAACATCTTGTTGTCGGTGTACGGAAATAAGGACTTTGTTGATGATGATCTGGTAGAAATCATCAGAGAGCCAGCACAGGGTGAGGAAGCGCTTGATGCTTTTGTGTCGATTGTGACTGGCCCGCCAGGGCCGAGCCCTGTGCAGTTGATGCCGAGGATCAACTTACCGGTGCTAGTTTTATGGGGTGATCAAGACACGCTCACCCCTCTTGACGGTCCTGTTGGGAAATACTTCTCGTCCCTGCCTGCTCAACTACCGAATATAAGCCTCTTCATTTTGGAAGGAGTTGGACACTGTCCGCATGATGACAGACCGGACTTGGTACATGAGAAGCTGCTTCCTTGGCTGGATCTTCTTCCTGCTTTGTAAGGCGTTGTTTTCAAGTTCAATTCAAATAAATAAGAAAAATAGGATAACATCATATGAAACAAATGTGCAAACACTCATTTTTGTCAACTGTTATCAAATTCCAGAAACCACATTCATTGATCCATTACCATCAATGGTCAAGATTAACTTCTTTTTGAAGGTTTTGTCGGAGAAGTCAATGTCATGATTAGAACTATAGTTGGGGAGCACATCCAAATGCACACTGGCCAAAAATATATAAGTAAATTGTTATTTTGCATTTTTAAATTACCTCAAAGGATTTGCCACATCTTTCAAATTCCAGCGTGCAGAGAGCTACTTTGCAGCTCTGTGAAACAATCGGCTCAGGATCCTTTCAAAACTCCTCAATAAGTGCCACACAATGGTCATCGATGGAATTTTTTTCAGTATGTAATGCAGATAAAGAAAGTGGGCTCAAGCGTGACAAAGAAAGCATTTATATATGATCGGTTAGCAAAATTCTGCAGCTATGATATTGTGTTGTGTTTATAGTCACTACGCTCCAGGGAACAACTAGGACCTCTGGAGATAATACGAAACCTCACCAATTCTTCTCATAAAACATGTGAAGGATAGCTTCAAGGAAATAAAGTCTACAATCCCCAAAATAAATGTTGAATGAGAATGATTTCCTTTGTATCTTTGCAGGATGCAGATATTCATAACACTGTCCAACCACATTAGTGTCCATCTCCAACAAATATCATACATTAATTCAATAATTATACATTCATATAGCTTAGAGAAACTTATACAATAGTAGTGTGGCGTTTTCTGTGGCAGAGAACATGTCAGATTACGAGAGAATAGACATTTGATAAACAGCTTTCTATAAACTAATTTTTATGATATAATTTGGATTCCATTGTGAACATGATAGCAACCACAAAAAACTCATATACTTAACTGGGATAAGTAGGACGGACTTACCAATATAATGGTGCAAAATTTGAAGTAATTCATTATGGTCAATAGAAGCAACTATACAGAATTCTCATAACTGATCGATCTCACAGACGCTCGAAAAAATTTAGAAAATAAAGGGATCCCAAAATAAACATCATGATCTCAATATATTCCTTATAAGGCATAAACATATATATTACCACAAAAGGTATAACAGCAATCTTCACAGGATTTGGTGGGTCACCTTAAAAATGTTGAAGATTGGAAAAGTAGGAAGGTCCTAAAGATAGGTATTATCGCCCAACTTCTTCATTGATCACATCATTTACTCCATAGTTTAGTTTGATAGATCTTTTGAAGAACTGATTAATCGGACGAGAATAAAGATAGAGTCCCATTCTACATGTCAATACCGACAACAATGAAATTTATAGTAAGAGGAAAATCCGTCGACTTTAGAAATCGTGAGGGTTCAAGTCCCTCTATCCCCAAAAGCCCATTTGACTACTTAACTATATTATCTTATCCTATCCGTTTTTCATTAGCAGTTCCAAATTAGTTATCTTTCTCACTCACTCTACTCTTTCACAAACAGATCTGAGCAGAAATGCTTTTCTCTTATCCCAAGTCTTGCGATATGTGATGTGATATATAATACATGTACAAATGAACATCTTAAAAATGCAACCTAGTCTAAATTTTTTAATTTCTTTAAGTTCATGGTTTGCCTATCCTTTGCTGTGCAAGTTTCACATCAAAATTATCTGCTATTAGATTTTTGTTAGTTTCTAATTGTTTGGTGATTGTATGATGCATAAGAAAAGGGAAAGTCTATTCCCTATTTATGTAAAGTTGTCCACTCGGAAACAATCTTTCCAAACCTAGGTTTGTCAAGGGATATTAGAGCGCGTAGTTTATACTTTATGGATTTGTGTTCTTATAGCACGTAGTTTATACTTTCTCTGCCAAGCTAACTCCTCTTCCTATTGATCTTGATTAGTTCCAGCTTAGTTTTGTTGAGAGTTCACTTTCTGGACTAGACCCAGTTCTAGACCATCTTCTCAAATACCTGCTAGTGCACGAATGACTTTTCTGGACTAGACCCAGTTCTAGACCGTCTTCTCAAATACCTGCTAGTCCACAAATGACTTTCTTTTTAGATAGATGGCCTTCCTGCTTTTCTTTCTTCTGTCAATATATGTTGTATTAGAAAATCTGGTTGCTTTAGATTTGCTGTCCTGAACTTAGCAAGCACCTATTTGTGTTGATATACATCACCAGAATTCAATGCATTTTTTTTACATCTCCAAGTAATTTTTGGTTATTTCTGTGATCCGACTCAGTAATTAGAAATTGTAACTGAAGACCAGTTCTCCAAGTCTTAACTCTGGTACAAGGACAAGGAAATTCCTTTGTCGTACATCTCTCCATGTCTGTTTGGGTAAACAATGCTAAGAGTCAACTCCTTTGTCATTCATTATTACTTCGGACACTATTCAATTTCTTAATTTGACTAAGAGCCAACTCACATGTTTCTTGGACCTCCTAAGCAGGATCTGCAACCAAACTTTTTTCAGAAGAAGGAACATTGGTCCCTAAACCAATTGCACCAAGAGCTTCTACAGCCTGTGCATTCACGAGGAAGCAAAAACTATGCAATAACTAACAAGGAAACAACATAAAGGGTACTTTAGAACATAAAAACAATAAAAGCTGCAAGCATGTCACCTCATGGCGGACAATGGGATGCAAAGAAAGATCATTAAAAACCGGTTTAAAGCAGAGATAGCATCAACATCTTGCGTCTGACCCAATGCAAATGCCGCCTCATGCGCCAGCAGATTTGAAGAATCTCTCGATGCTGCAAGAGGAGGCAAATTATGTGTACTTGCATTGCAGCATTATTGCAGAAATTTTGTTGATCAATCTCTTAGGACAAAGCTTCATATACTTCGGTAACATAGTGCATCAAAACAGGGGTAGGATTCTGACTTCTGATATAATTGGTGAACAAATCAGATATGGAAGTTAATCTAAGGAGAGAATGGCTCCACTGAAAAACTTCAAGCAGGTACATAAGAAAGAAATCAAACCTCAACATGAGTTACGATTAAATGAGGAGGATAATTATGGTGTAGTCAGTTCACAGATTGTGGGCCATTCATATGTCATTTTCATAACAAAGTTGATTATACTAGGTGTTTAGTTTTAACAAATTTCAATGCTTTGCTCTAAGAACAAATACACTTCTAAGAAGGTAGCGTGTTGTGTCTGACATCGACATGACACGACACTTCGCTTCACTCATTGAACACTTCCCAACATTTCGACACAAATGAAACATATTATGAGTCAAAGTAACTTGAAAGCCAATAATAAAACAAAAACAATGCAAATTTATACATATTCTCCACCTTTAAACCATAAAAGTTATAATCTTTGACTTAGTGTGAGTGAATTTCTGACCACACTGCCAACTCAGTATTCAACTGGAGAGCATTGGCAGAATAGATGGCGCCTGAATGACCTGTAACAGAAAGAAGAGATTCCGGTGATGGTTCGTCCACCTGGGGGCACTTCGACGATCAAGTTAGTTAAATATCTCCCAAAGATAACCAAAGTGCTTAACTCACTATTCAGAATATAAATTGCGTACCTTAGACCCATGAGGGTGTCTCTCTTTTATAGCCAATACAAACCTAATCCCAATAGAAGACTAGCTTCAATGGACTTCAGCTCAGTGCTTATCTTGGACTCTCCAATAGATAAAGATAAACTCTCTAAGAGCTTTATCCTTATCGAGGCTAAGGTCCTTCCTCATTCTAGGACTCTTGTCCCTTATCTGCTTATCCTGGACTCCGATATCTTCGGAGATAACCTCGGCTTAGACGAGATCACCTCGGCGTCACGACCAGGACACGTGGTATCCCGGCTGACACGTCGGCGTCACCTTAGCCACGTGTTGGTACTCAGAAAATATATCCCCACAATATATATAACATATAATAATTATTTATCTTTATATATGTCGTATGATAAGTATATAAAATTATATATTTTGCATGTGTTACGTAAGTGTTATGTAATACTTTTTTGAAAATTTGGTTCATGTCTGTATCCATGCTTCTTAGGCTTTACCAATAAAAATTTGAGGTCTGAATCATGTGGTGTTTTGTTTTGAGGTTGTACATTATACATTTGACAGGAAAACAAAAAAAAATGAAGTCACCATTATCTGATTTTTGAAATATTTGTTCATCACTTCAAGTGAGGTCCTGTGTTCAAAAAAATCGGTTGAACCGGTAAACCGATCCAATCTAGACTAAACCACCTGTTTGATCCGATTTTTGTTAGCTTTAGTTAGGGCTGGGCATAAGGTTATCTGACCTGCACAACCTGTCCTACCCGACCCGATCAGTACATGTATAGGCGGTTTCGCACTTATAATAGGGTAGGGTGCGGTTTGGAATATAGCAAGTTTTCGAGTTGCAGGCAGGTTGCGGGTTTGAACCGCACCCACCACAAACCCGCCCACACTTAGAATATATAATTTAAAAAATAAATAAATAAATAAATAAAAAAACTGGGTCGTTCATCTATAATCTATCCTAGATATTTTTGTTTTGAATATGATGTGATCAAGAAATATGTTTGTCTACACTTAAAATATACACACACACATATATAGAGAGACGGAGTGAGAGTTCGTATGTGAAAGATTTCCGAGAATATTTTCTTTTCGGGTGATGAAATGTGCCATTTTTATCAAGAATTTTTGTCAAGAAATAATAAGATAATTTTTTGTGTTTTTGCCCATGTGTAAAATGAATATTTTGGTGTGTTATCTATCTGCTGATTTCTGTAAAGTTGTTAATTGGACTAAGTAAATTGTCAATATTTACTTGCTGAATTGTAAGCTGAGGATTGATTTGGAGGTTATTGTTTTACCATTTTTTGGTTTTCAATGAATGATTTTGATATTAGACCGATCTATGCGGAGGGGGTTGTAAAGCTATCATTTTTGGATTTTTAGGTGATATTGAGTTGTTTGTGGTTGGAAATTTGGTGATGTAGTTTCTAGTTTGGGGCTTGTGATTCTGTGATTTTAAACCTTAACATTATTCCTGGAAACTAATTGGGAGTGACTACTTTAGTATGTTTCTGTCTTGTATATTAGATATTGGTGTTTTTTTAATTCATTAATTATTAATGTTGGAAAATTTTAGAAAATGAGGAGGAAAAGGGCCCAAAATAAATATTTACAAAATGGGAAAAAAAATGCCAAAATTTTTTTTTTAATAAAAAAAGTCCAATCCGCAAGCTGCCCACAACTGTTCGCACATCCACGAACCTTATCTGCACAAACCGCACTTCGAGCGGTTGCGGGAAGACTTTTTCCCCAAACAGCATAGGTGCGGACGGGTCCAAACCGACCCGCAAACCGCTCAAATCCGAACCGTGACAATCCTTAGCTTCAGTTATGGTTCCAGTTTTGAAAATGGTTATCCGTTCAAATCGGTCCGGTTCTCGATCCTAAGGTTTTGGTTGCGGTTCTGAACTGAACCAAACTGGGATATATTTGTTTACTATATTTGTTTGTAAAAATAAGAATATAAAAGTTAGTAGTAAGATTCAAACACTTGTCTTTATTTTGAAATTGACAAACTTTAACCAACTTAATTAAACTAATTGTTGTTGGTTTGTTTACTTTTATAAAATATATATCATATTTCTTGTTATATAAAATTTCTAGAATCATACGGTAGAGCCGAACCAAACCAACCAAACCAAACCAAACCAAATCGGTTTCTATAATTTGGTTCAGTTTGGTTCAAGTTAATACTACATTTAGAAGTAACCAATCATGATTTTTAACTTTCAAGTTTTTTGGACCTAGGCCTAAATCAATTGGTTTAGGTATGGTTTAAATTGAGCACCAACTCAATCCATGTTGATGGTTTTAAAACTCAAAACCAAACTAATGTATTGAAAAAACTGAAGGTTGGGTTAGTTCCGTTCTCGAGTTTTATAGCAAACTTGATTTATGCAAGCCAAGCCACTCATCATACAAAAAAATAAGATAAATAAATGATTAATTACATTCTTTTGTCTAAAAGTATGATTCTTATGTCATTTTATTACCCAATATTTAAATGAATAATGTTTGGCAGCTCGAGACTTCCCCCCCGAATCCCCCTAATGCCCAAAACGACGTCGTTTTGGGCATTAGGTTTTTTTTTTTTTTTTTTTTTTTTCAGTTTGAAATTGAAACGCAGGGGAAGAGGGAGAGGGAGAGGGAGAGAAAGAGAGAAGAAGAAGGAAGAAGAAGAGGGCTGCGAGCCTCGCCGCCTCGCCGCCAGCTCGTCGCAGCAGCAGCAGCTCCAGCTCCGACCGCTGTCTCCGTCTCCGCCTCCGCCTCCTCCTCCCCCGAATATTATGCCCCCTCCAGTCCCTCCTCCTCCTCCTCCTTCTTCTTCCTGCTTCTGATCTGCCAAAAAAAAAAAAAACCAAAAACGGCGTCGTTTTGGTTCGGGGGATTCGGGGGAGGGGATTCGAGACACGTATCACTGCCCTATTTAAATTATGTCAATATAAATGCAATTTAAACATTATGAGAATAAATTGAGATACTTTCGAATTGACAAAGTTTAAACATTAGAACCAAATTGACACAATTCAAACACAGAATGTAACAAAACTCATACTTTAAGACTAAAAACGTAATTAAACAATATATATACAACAACCAGATGATTTGCAATGCAAAACAAGAGAGAGAGAGAGAGAGAGAGAGAGAGAGCTGACCGGTAATCACAGTGTTGGTGGGAGGGGGGTCAGGGACTGGGGGATTGCGAAGGGAGAAGAGGGCTCTGAAGCTCTCCGAGACGGGGTTGGTTTGGATCGCGGAGGAAGTTCTCTGTCTCAGGAGGGGCTGTGCTTGAATTCTCTACCCTGTGTTGTTGCGTTAAGCTGCGTTTGCTTGGGAAATTTAGGAACAGATTAGAAAAGAAAGAGGGAAAAGTTACGTGAAATTAATGAAATATAGGTTTTACATTTTATTTATTTTTTTTAAGTAATATTCAGACCTTACAAAATATTATCCTCACAACTCTCACTTATTTGTGATTGATCTAAGTAAAAAAAAAAAAATAATAATACAAATATATCATTAATTCACATCACTGTAAGAGTAATAGAGATCTTTCTAAAAATAAATCCCAAACATTACTATTTTTTTTTAAATCCCTCCTTAAATTCTCAATTGGGATGAGAATCCATTTCTTGGGTCCATTTTCCCCCTAAAAAACAATCATCCCTTTTTATGAATTTTTTATTTTTAATGATTTTTTTTTTATATTTAAATTATGTCAAATCCCTTTACTTTTTCAATCCACCAATCTAAAATTTTATTTAAAAATTTTTAAACAAAATCACTAAAGACCAAAATAAATAAAAAAATTACTTATTTTAATTTTTTTTTTTTAGATTTTTTTTTTAAAAATTATAATTTTTCAGTTTGTCTTAGGGCCCCGCCCTACTCTAATATCGGGCCCTTACATTCATTCAAATTCAATTTAAAAAATAATTGTAAATTTAAATCCACTCATCGGATTATATCATATGTTAAAAAAAAAATATTTTGTAATTAAATTCAATCACACATTATATTTTTAAATAAATATATTGATGTCATCATACATTGAATTAAAATATTTCTTAAATAAATTCAATCACACATCACAAATATAAGTTTTAATAAAATCAATAAAAAAATATATAGATTTTAATAAAAAATATATTTTTTAATATATTATAATTAATTAATTAATTTAATAGCGATTTGAGCCAAGTTGAATTGGATTGAAAGTTTAAATTTTTAGCCTAACTCATTAATATATCGAGGTCTCGTTTGGCAAGTAACTATTTTAGTTTAAAAGTCAAAAAATTATTAAAAAAATCAAAAAGGCTATAACCTATACCAAAACATAAAGATTTTATTTTTTATCTACTTTTTGCACATTTTTTCGTAAAAAGTCAAAAAGTTACTCTAAACATACTAGTTTTTTTTTTTTTGAGAAAATTATTGATAAATCCCATTTAGAAGTGTTTTAACCCAAGAAGTCCATGAAGGAATTTTTTAACCCATTTAGTCCCATGTATGTATAGTTTTATTCCATAAAGTCATTTTTCTTGATTTACACTATTTTCTTGGACACTTATGCCCTTATATTTAATTTTGATACCCTTATAAATATTTTTTGAACGGTTAGCAATTTTATGATGTGAACATTCATATTTTAAAATTCACATTGGTAGGAATGTAAAATTGGCCCGTGGGCAGCCCAAAACCGGCCCGCGAACCGGGGCGGGCCCGGCCTGTTGACAATATGAATATTCACATTGACATGTTAACATTCACATTAATAGGAGTGTAAAATTGGTCCGTGTCCCGTGGCGGCACGAAACCCGCCCGCGGCCCATGGACGGGCCTAGTCCAGCCCGTTGACAATATAAATATTCATATTGACATGTTAACATTCACATTGATAAGAGTATAAAATTGGCCCGCGGTCCATAGGCGGCCAAAAGCCCGCCCGTGGCCCGGCCCGGCCCGGCCCGGCCCGTTGACAATGTGAATATTCACATTGACATGTTAACATTCACATTGATAGGAGTGTAAAATTAGCCCGCGCCTCGTGGCTGCCTGAAACCCACCCACGGCCCGTGGGCGGCCCGGCCTGGCCTGTTGACAATGTAAATATTCGCATTGATATGTTAATATTCACATTGATAAGAGTATAAAATTGGCCAACGACCCAGGGCGAGTTCGACCCGGCCCGCTGACAATGTGAATATTCACATTGACATGTTAACATTCACATTGATAGGAGTGTAAAATTGGCCCACAGCCCGAGGCGGGCTTGGCCCGACCCGTGACAATGTGAATATTCACATTGACATGTTACCATTAACATTGATAGGAGTGTAAAATTTGCCTGCTGCCCGAAGCTTGCCCGCGGCCCGGGGTAGGCCCGGCCCGGCCCGTTGACAATGTGAATATTCACATTGACATGTTAAAATACACATTGATAGGAATGTAGAATTGCCCCGCGACCTATGGGCTGCCCGAAGCTCGCCCACGGCCCGGGACAGGCTCGTTTGGGTTCGGGCCCGAGTATGTCTGAGACCCTAGGTTAGGGCTTAAGTCATCACTTTGAAGCCCGGGCCGGCCCGGCCCATCGGCCCGCTTAAGGCCCATTCAAGGCTCGGTCTGAGGTCCAGTCTACCCTAGGCGCAATGTATTTTTTTGTGGAAAATAATAAAATTTTGGTAGAAAAAATTAAAAAGAATTTAAAAAAAATGGCTAGGCCCGCCCAAGCCCGACCTAAGCTCGAGGCTAGGCCCAAGCCCACCGGCCCCGCCCGAGGCTCGATCCATCGGCCTGTCCAAAGCCCGAATACCCTTGTGCCAGGGCTAGGGCCTGGACCTAATTTTTTGGCTCGTGGGTCGACCTAACCCGGCCCGGGAAAGACTCGTTTGGGCCCAAGCTCGAGCCTAGTCCGGGACCCTAGGCTAGGGCCTAGGCCATCACTTTGAAGCCCCGCCCGCTCATCAGCCTCGTTAAGGCCCATTCAAGGCTCGATCCGAAGCCCGGCTCGCGCCGAGGCTTATTGTCTTTTTTTGTGGAAAATAATAAAATTTTGGTAGAAAAAATTAAAAAGAATTAAAAAAAAATGACCAGGCCCGCCCACGGGCCGTGGCCGAGTTTCGGGCAGCCACGAGGCACAGACTAATTTTACACTCCTATCAATGTAAATGTTAACATGTCAATATGAATATTCACATTGTCAACAGGCCGGGCCGGGCCTGCCTTGGGCCGCTGGCCAATTTTATACTCTTATCAATGTGAATGTTAACATGTCAATGTGAATATTCACATTGTCAACAAGCCGGGCCGGGCCCGCTCCAGGCCGCCCACGAGCCGTGGATGGGTTTCGGGCAGCCACGAGGCGCGGGTTAATTTTACACTCCTATCAATGTGAATGTTAACATGTCAATGTGAATATTCACATTGTCAACGGGCGGGGCCGGGTCGGGGCCGCCCCGGGCCGCGGGCAGGCTTTTGGTCGCTCATGGGCCGCGGGCTAATTTTATACTCTTATCAATGTGAATGTTAACATGTCAATGTGAATATTCACATTGTCAACAAGTCGGACCGAACCCGCCCCGGGCCGCAGGCGGGTTTTGCGCCGCCACGGGACACGGGCCAATTTTACACTCCTATTAATGTGAATGTTAACATGTCAATGTGAATATTCACATTGTCAATGGGCCGGGCCCGCCCCGGCCCGACTTGAATTTTTCCAAGCACCCACGAGGATCGACATGGGACGGGTCCCTACACATTGACGATATGAACATTTACATTGACGGTGTGAACATTCACATTAGGGGTATTTTGGTAATTATGTCACCATAGGACTTATTGAAACATAAGAAAATGATGTGAACTAAATGGAACATAAGTAGATGAAAAGGGTATTTTGGTCTTCTTATCTCAAATAGGACCTAATGGAATAGTAAAAAAGAATATGGGTTGGATGGAATAAAGTTCTTAGAAAGTGGATTTATAAAAAAAACTCTTTTTTTTTTTACCTCATATTTTAGCAAAAAAATTATTAAAATAGTCTGTTCTTAAACGAGGCCAAAGTTAAAAATATTAATCCAGTCTGATTATAAAGTTTTGTTTGGCTATCATTTTTGGGCTAAAAAAGTACAAAAGGGTGTTTTGGGAACTTGGCTTTTAGTCACTTTTTTAGGTCTGTAACAAAAGTCAAAAGTTGACTTTTTTTGTATTTTTTCATTTGGGAAGTTGGTTTTCAGCCACTAGTGAAATTACAATTTTACCCCTCATTAGTCAAAATATGCTACATGAGTGAAGTTGTAAATATTTTAAATTGAATGGGAGTAGTTTAGTTATTTTATTGTGATTTGACATCATAAACAAATATTAATAAAAAAAGCTAAAAGTAACTTTTTACCAATTTCTCAAATCATTTGTCTAAAAAATCCGAAAGTTTTGTTAAAAATCAAAAAGTCACTTTTTACCATATTTTCAAAATAGGTCAAAATGACAAAATAAATTATATAAGTTAATAAGATAAAATATCACATCTAAATTATAATTATTAAACTTTTTTCTTTCAAAAAAATTAAAAAATCAAAAATCAAAAAAATTATATTAAACGAGACTAAAAAAATCCCAACATAAAAAAATAACTAAAAAAGCCAATACGAAACCAAAATTGAGTTAAAACAATTTTTTCAAATCTTAAAAAAATAAGACTACACCGGGCAGACTGGGCGGGCCAGGTGGAACCACTGGCACTGGGCTTGGTTTCGTAATATAAAACGATATCGTTTCGGGAGCTATGTCTTTCTTCTTCAATACTGCCCTACAGTCACTGAACATTCCAAGCTTCTACAAAGGTGTACGTCCATTGCCAATGTCATCGGCGACCATTTATATATCTCTTTCAGTTTACTGTTCATTTGTAATTTGTGTTTCAGATTCTTTGTCGAAATCTTTCTTGATTGCGAACTTTGATTCAATGTTTTTAGGAACTTTTGAGATGGGGAACACTAAAACAGAAATCAACTTGATGAGGTTACTCGCAGCTTCACCTCATCAACAAAATCAATCAAAGCTCATACATGTATGTCTGATCTATTCGGGTATGGTTATATATTTGTTTTATTTTTGGCTCCAATTACGATTCATGCCTCTGCAAATCTCACTCTATGTTTATATTTTAATCGTTTGGAGTTTTATTACATTTATTTATTTAGAAAGGAGTTTCTATTAGATTATTAATCAAGTTCAGATTTAATTCTTTGATGAATTGTTTCGCTCTAATTCATTGTAGGATGCCTGCTGTTTTTTTTTTAAGGCTCTGTTTGTTTCGACGTTTTTTATAAATTGATTTTACACAAATGTGTTTGGTTAACACTTGAAACCAAAAAACATATTAAAAAATGCTTGAGATACCTAATTTGTCACCCGTAAAAATACTCTCTAATTATGTGTCCGACAAGGATCAAATTTTGATTCGTCAAATATTTTATAATGTGGGTCTCACCTCAATGTCACATCATTAAGATTCATTTAGGTGTGGTAAATTAGGGGATGTAGCATTGTTGTAAAAATATTTTATTATCTAAATGAGAAATTTTGATTTAATACATGTCATTTATGGCTTTTTAGTGGGCTAAGATATTTATTTGAAAATGCTAAAGGTGTTGAAAAGGTAGGGATTGAAAGTCAACTTTGTAAAAATTGACTTGCGCAATTTTTAAAAGTAAGTCATTTTCGGAAAAATGATGCAAAAATATTTTCCTTAAAAAAAGTTTTATTTACTATTTGTTCAACCAAATAATGAAAAATGAGTGAAATATTTTTGACAAAAATATTTTACGTCTAACATAAGCGGAGCCTTAATGTGTACAAGTTCATAGTTCATGGCATTCTTATCATACACAAGTTATGGCGTGTTTGCAGTATGTTGCTACTCTACGAGAACAATTAGAAGAACTAGCCGAAGAGAAAACCCCAGATGGATTACCAAGGTACATTGTTGTTTTTTCTTTCATTGCTTAATTTAATTATTTTCCTGCCATGGGATCAATTATGAATTCTTCAAGATTTTTTAGCCTGTATTTGGATCATGAATTTGGGTATCAATATCCTTATAAATTATTAACGTTGATATCTCTAGTTTGACATTGTTAGTTCTATTCTAGCACTAAAGCAAAATATTAATAATTGCATGAATTAGTGTAAGATTAGTTATCTAATTAAATTAGATAGATAACCATTTATTATGTATTCATTTTATTTTTTTCTTTCATACTTGAAATTATGATCTCCAACCACTCTTAATATTAAAAATTCGTCAATTTCGTCGGATTGAATGTCCGCCATACATGTAATCTGGTTAATAAATTTTTTAATCAAACATAGGATTGTGAGTTCATGAACTAACAATCCTAATCCTATGCTATAATTCTACTAATCAAACATGCCCTAAAGAAACATCTCTCTTTGAGTGTCCAAAAAGCTCAAGCCACAAAACAAATCTAAAAGAAGTTTTCAACAGAAAAAGACACTCTGTGACAACCAAAAAATGAAATACGGTATGTCACAAATTGTTATAATGGCATCTCTACAATTTCAAGGGTCCTCTAATTGAAGTTCAAAAATATTTGAAGGTCAGAAAAATTTAGAGATTGTAGTCCTGGTCAGTTTACAATTGAATTTTTCTTTTACTTCACGGTCTCTAGTGGAAACCACTTTATGCACAGGGTTTTAGAAAGGCGTTTTATTTTTAGGCACCATAACATTTGGAAACATATGTACATATGATGATTCTCAAGAACAACAAAATTCTCCTCAATTGTATTAACCATTTCTCAGCCTTTTCAACTTGACAAAATTCTCACCACACCAATTACCTTAAACGATGGCTGGACATGAAAAATTCCAAATGACTTTGGATCTACGTCATTGGAACAAGACTGGAGAGCTGGTTTTTTTTCGTTTGAGGGCCAGACTCACCTTTTTCCAATGGTTTTATTAGTGATAAGATAGATGTGCTTTTAAATTCTGGCTGATTGCATCAGTCTCATAAAATTGGACAGGAGCATCTGGCTAGGTCTGGTCTGACCAAGGAGTAAAACAATGATAAAAGGGATGTCAGATGTCTTGCATCCTCAAAGATGTTATGTTAGCGTAATTGGTATTTCAGTTCATTTCTTTTTTTTTCAAACTTTATAAAGGGTTGATATAGATATCAATGCATGATTTAGATTTTAGAGTCATAATCTGCATAATTCTTTATTTCCTGTTGCTTAGTCTACTGATGTTGTTCATGTGTTTGGACTTAGGAATGGTTTGGTTCTAAGCTAATCACTTTGGTAACATTGTGAATCGTCTTTTGGGAATGTTTCTATAGAGTTTCAAAAGTGCAGGTGAATGACTATTCGGAGAAGATTGAAGCCATTGCTTCCAAATTGGCCATCCCAGTGGTGCGTGTATCCTTCAATTTCTTCTGTATAAGAAGTTTTACATGTTAAAATAATATCTAGATTCTTCTACTTTTTAGATGAGTAGATATGTATGAAGATAGGATTATTATTTTTGAAAGCGCATTGTTTTCGTTGGGATTTTAGATTGGTTTGTGTGAAGGAGTGCTTTTTTCAAGTGATAACTTTAATTAACAAAGTGATTTTTTAGACTCTTCTAACCTAGGTGTCAAAGTATTTTCGTCTGAAAAAATTTATGAATTGTAAATATTTGCTGATTACTGTATGTGAAAGAGTGTTTATTTAGTGATTCATCAAGGAAATTTGGACCTTGTAACTTAGGTGTTGGACAGTCAGGTATTTTCAACTGAAAAAATTTGTAATGGTATTGTACTGTTGGCTATATGTTAGACGTGGATCCATTGAAGGGTCTTACCACTGAAAGAAAAATTTAAAGGAATGCCCTTACTACTTAGATTTGGGTGGTACCCGATTGAAATGTAACAAAGAACATATTGCAAATATTGCTAATATGTGAGACGAAGATGATCAACCAGTAAGATTGTAATACTCCACAAAAACTAGCCATTAGCAACTGGGTGTTCATGTTGATGTCAGGAGTTTTCTACTTTTCTTAAGACATCTTACCTCAGTAGATTGTAAAATTAAGTTGTAGATGCATAATCATGGGTTTTACAAGTGCAAACAACTTATCTCTCAGCGTGGAAAATCTAATGAGAGAGGAAAGCAGAGTAAGTATTGCATTATATTCGAAACTTCCTAGGTGCAAACAATCTCTTGGGGCCAATCTTTAATTGGGATAGAATTAGTCTCCCGGATTAGTCGGTCCAATGGGCCGGACACCAAGTTATAAAAAAAAAAAAAAATAAAAAAAAAAAAAATTATTGCATTATATTAAAATTGCAATGAGCAAATATTGCAGTATATCAAATAAAAATTTGCATTTTCCAAACTGGAGGAATTGTGCATTCACAATATTATGATTGTTTCTGCACTTGTCAGTTCCAGTTCTTGGTTTCACTGACCTACTTTCAGTCTTCCACAAGTAGAATCTGTGCAGTTGCTGCTTCTGTTTTCTTTAGTGTTTTGTTCCCATCTTCTACCTGGCATGTTATCTTTTATGTGCAGAGTGCAGACTGTTGATTCTCTCTCTCTCTCTCTCTCATATTTTTCTGTTGAATTGTTCAGTGATTTATGTGAAGCTTACATCAGAATAATTTGTCTCCATTGAGTGTTTAGATGTAATATTTAACTTAAGATCAAGCTTTATGAAACTGTTTCATTGCTTTGACTGAATTAGAAATACATCCATCTTATATGGGTTCTACTTCTAACCGGCTATTCTATTGGAAAACTTCCATTCCAGTTAACTATGCAAGAATCTCGGAAGCCATTTGCTGTAACTTCTGTCGAAGAAGGCCCTTCTAAAACCTGTGGAGAAAGTCCAATTCTTACTTCTCCTAAATTGAGGAGGAGATTTATGTAAGAAACTACATTTTCTATTCTACTACTTATTTGGTGATATCTGTTTGATCATTTTTTGTTTCATTATTAAATTAAACAGGGCCCAATCAAACATTGAAGATAAAGCTCATAATAGTGTTGAGACTCATCAGTCAGCTTTTGTCAAATTGGATGCTGTGGAACAGATTCATATTGAAAAGCACAGGTACTTCCCGCATTTAGACACATTGTTGAGGTACTAGAGCACAAGAAGACAGTGAGAACAAGAGTTTGTGATGATTGATTTTAAAACACTTCTTTAAGTTCCTGATGCGTGTTTACATAGTGGTTACTTAAAACTTCCATTACCGTATCTTTGTTTTAGCCCAACTAACCTCTTCTTGATAAGACACAATGAATTATTTTTTCTTACAAATGTAGACTGATTTAAAGTGAAGGTCTCATGTAACCAAAATAAAAAAAAAAATAAAGGTCCTGTATGTATTTATCTATCCATTAATTATTTGGTCCCTTGCATTACATATTGCCCTTTACACTCATATCACCGCATCTTATCCTTACCCCGCTCATCCAAGGTCTGAACTGTGAAAAGACACTAGTTATCCACAATTTAATGCATTCTAAGGGAGAAGAACTTTGAACTTAAAAAAAGGGAAAAAAAACCTTGCATCCTAGTTGAACTCGACCACATAATTTATTTGCATTACCAAATACCTCTGACAGAAATGTAGATAACTAAAAGGAACTAAAATTAAGAATGAAGTAAGGATGATTTTCATTGTTAATTAGAAAAGGTCATGTTTTTAACAGGAATGATTGTGAAAATTCTACGAAGACCCTATGGTGGTTTATTTTGGAGTATTACTGGTGGGAATATTGTTGATCAAGTTCTTACCAAAAGAGATATTGGTGGCTTACAAACATAGCTGTTGGTTTGAATTTTCAACTTAAGAATATGACTGCATCACTAGGTCACTAGTTCATTAAGCTAGTTTGTTTGTGTGATTGGGCTTCAACTTTTTACTCCAAATACTTGATTTGAGATTTTCAAAAGCTACTCAGAAGTTGCCCATCAACCCAATTGAGTGTCACGGTATGTTTAACTGCAGATACTTTATTGTTGCTACTTCTCATTGCCTTTGCTGCCTTTAACTTTTAACAGAAAGCTTCAGGATGACTTGACAGATGAAATGGTTGGGTTGGCGCGGCAACTTAAAGAGAGCAGTCTCATGATGAATCAATCCATCAAAAATACTGAGAAAGTAAGTTCCCAGAATTTATCATGCAGTTTTAATTTACTAGTTGTCTTGAGGTATCTGATGCAATGGATCTGATTTGTGTTTCAGCTGGTTTGACATTTGGGTATTAATTTACAACATCTATGACAATTTTTACGTTATATAGATGTCAGTAACTGTGTATTACGAGAACGTTTTGAAATTTAAACTATTTGACTAGAAGTGAGAATGCATCTTTTAATCATGGGGCTGAGACGAGTCACTTACTCAAGTCATTTGTAATTTTTACTCCACCTTGTCTTCCTTAAAATTCCATGCTAATGACTAGAACATATAATGTTGTTTGATTAGTACATATGCATTTACATTCTATAAACATATAGTATTTCTACCATTCTGAGAAGCTGGTAAATTGCGTCTACTTTATTTGTCTTCTTCTTCTTCTACTTCATTTTTTTCCCCCTGCTGATTTACTTAAAATTGTCCTGGTATTTAATTGTGCATCTTTTATCCTATTCCTACAGATTTTAATTTTCACGTTTATTTGACTTTATGACTTTATAACATTAGGTATAATTGTTACGAGGTTGTTACAGTTGAATTGAGGTTTGAAATTGATATTAGGTTGAGCTTTTTGTCAACTTTGAAAATTTTAATTATCATGTAATTGTTAGTCTATATCTTGGCATATCATTAAGTAAACCACCAGAACCACCAAGGCCACCCAGACAAACACCACCATAACCAATTGCCCAACCATTCCATTGCATATTGTTACGGCTTTCATCACTGAATAAATGCCCCCACCACCACCGCTGCCACTACCACCATCTCTTCCATCTGCAGTGTAGCAAAAGCACAACCACTGCAGCTGCCCCTCCAGTGCTAAGTTAGCACTGCCACCTCATCACTGCACTGCCACAAATACTACCTTCAACTCCAGCTCATTTCACCTCCAACTCAACTAGACCATGTAGGTGCCATCAAAAGTACATTATCTGCACATTTACCTGCTGTGTGATGCAGTTTTTCGTAGCCCTATTCTCCTCCTAGGTTCCTACTGATTGTGAAAAAAATATTGAAAAATTAATCCATGGCTACCCATCTGATGTCTTTGTTACTGCTTTTGGACGAGGATCCTCATAACTTCAATATTTTAATAATGGATCAGTTGTTTCATTTTTCTCCTTTGAGAGTATCGGATTGTATCATGACATATGATCAGCTACTCTCATAGCTCAGTTGTTATTTGAGTGTAGGTACTGGATTCAACAGAGGCGGCCATTGAACATAGCTTGGCAAGCACTGGCTGTGCCAGTACACATGCTATGGAAATATACTCGAAGAGTTTTAGGACTGCATGCTTTACATGGCTTGTGATATTTGTAATGACATGTATCTTTATCATGGTAGTACTTGTTATTCGTCTCACTTAATTGTTCTTATGAGGGAATTCTTTACATTTTCATAATAATATATGCTTATGATTTTTTAAATTAATTTTTGGGTATCATAGAAACTTCAATAGTAAATTTTAAAGGGAAGGGGTGTGGCCGGGATTGGAACCTGGAAATTGAGAGGCCTACTTTTGATTGTTTCGCCATATCACATGTTTATCTTTGGAACTAATTTTGAGTGAATTTTAATTGAACCAATCACAATCTCAGCTTGAATAATTTGATTTTTTCTTTCAAGTTAGGTTTGAGTCAATCTAAAAAAATTAGTGAGTTTTTGTAGGCTTGACTAGCATTGTATTGTAAGGTGTCAAATAAGGTTTTTATCTAGTCAATATTCAAACTAGAGTGAGCTCAAGTACCTTTCACTGTGTTATCTATCAACTACTTGCACATTTGTGCTTAGTCAACAGAGGAGAAAAAATGTTCAGGAGCAGTTGGTAGCTCGAAAATTAGGGGCCCGAATGCCCCTAATTTCCATATAAGGCATACAAAAAAAAAAACGGCACCGCTAGAGAGCTCGAAGAATACTGGCTCGAATACTGGCTCGAATCCAAAACGACGTCGTTTTGGTCAAAACGGTCGTTTTGACCCTCTTTTTTTTTTCCTTCTCTTTTTCTCGTTGACCCTCCTTCACTATATTTTTTTTTTTTTGGACAGACGAAGAAGAAGACGCGCAGAAGAAGAAGAAGACGCAGGGGGAGGGGGAGGAGAGGGGAGGGGAAGGAGAGAGAGGGGGAGGGAGGGAGGGGAGGGGCCGGACTGAGGGGCCTAATCATCGGGGAGGAGGAGGAGGAGGAGGCGGAGGCGCGGCGGTGCGGCTGCTGCGACGAGGGGCGACGATCGGAAGGCTGGCTCCGAGCATCGACGAGCTGCGACGAGGGACGGCGAGCTCGCCCCGGCGGCTGGGCGACGACGGCGGTCGGCGAGACGACCGCGGCTGGGCGACGATCGCTGGGCATCGGCGTCTTCTCTCTCTCTCTTCCCGTCTGCCTCTCTCTCTTTCTCCTCTCTCCCTCTCTTTTCTCCTTCTCTCTCTCTTTTTCTTCTTTTCGAGCCAGTATTCGAGCCTCAGAGACTCGAGCTCTGAGGCATTTTCCAAAAAAAAAACAAGGTAAAACAAAAAAAAAGAGAAAAAAACAAACTTTTCCAAAAAATGAAATTAGGGCCATTAGGGCCACTGTTTTTAGGGCCACAAAACATTTTTCAAAAATGTTATTCCTTGTACACATGCGCATTATGTTTAGTACATTTAATGAATAAAAAACAATTCTAATCAAAAAGAGAGAATGAAAAAAATAAAAAGGTATGTATGGTCTGGTTAACCTAGTTTCAAACATTAGAAAATACCAATGGTAGGGTATTCGAAACTAGAGTTTTCGATACCTGAAAATTGTAACTTTGTAGTGGATAAAAAAAAAATAAAAAATAAATAAGATAGGTCTGCCAAGAAATGATAAAAGAAGAAAGAGCAAAAAAATCCAAAAGTTTTTTGGTTTATTTATTAAAAAAAAGAAAAGAAAGAAAGATGGGTCTGACAATAAATGATGAAACACAAGAAGAAGAAAGAGCAGAAAAAAGGCAGACAAAAAAATGAGTGCACCAGCCGGGAATCGAACCCGGGTCTGTACCGTGGCAGGGTACTATTCTACCACTAGACCACTGGTGCTCTTTCTGGAGAGAAGTTATCTGAAAAATATATTTGTATAAAAAAAATATGTGGTTTAGTTACACAATCATGATTTGAGTTTTGAGTTATATTTTGAATTTTTTTGGATTTATTTTTTAAAATATTTAATTTTAATTTTATTTTTTTATGGTAGATATCTTTTATTGTAAATATTTTTTGTGTGTGTGCGCGCTGTATTTACTACATTTTTTCGTGGTATTTGTTTTAAATATTTTAAATATTTGAAAATTTATTTTAAATATATTTTATTTTTTAAAATATTTTAATATTTTAAATATTTAATTAAAAAAATTTCTTTTAAATTTGAATTTTTTTTGCATTGCCCATATATATATATAATCTAAATCATAACAAATTATGGGAGACTTTCATGATGTAGGTCATAATAGATAGACTTTTCGTCTAATAGGTCCTATGATAATTAATGGCAATTTTCATCAAATACTATTAAAAAAGTCACTAATTGTTAATTTTTAGCGATAGTTTAAAAATTTTGTCACAAAAAAATGTCATCAATTATAAGTTTTAAAGTTTAATAAAATGTTACAAAAAAAAAGGTCACTAATCGTAAATTTTAGCGACAATTTATAAAAATCGTGACAAAAAAAAGGTCACAAAAAATTATAAATTTTAGTAATAATTTTTAGCAACATATATAAAAAATTGTCACAAAAAATTATTTTTAGCGATGATTTTGCTAGAACTTATTTTTAATAGAATTTTATGGAAATTAAATCCAATTATTAAGATCTAGAGTTTTAAATTGTATATTTAATTATAAGTTTTGAAAAGAATTTTTAAAATTTTTGTATCCAAATGATGATTTGAGTTTTACACTAAACGCTGGGAAATTTTGTTACCGGATACACCCAAGATCACAGTGCATGGTACAGCTGGCTTGAACTTTCTTTGTGCAGCTTGCATATCTTGTGAACAAAAAACAAGTTACAAAGGGAAGGAAAAAAAAATTTAAAAAGAAATTTAGATCCCGTCTGACATGTTTCTATTTTAGTTTAAAAGTAAAAAAGTTATTAAAAAAATTAAAAAATCTATAATTTATTTTAAAAAGTCAAATATTTCATTTTTTCTCTATTTTTTATATATTTTTTCGTAAAAAATTAAAAAGTGATTCCAAAATATCAGTTTTTTTTCCTCATATTTTAGCCAAAAAACGAAAAAATTACTAAAATAGCCTATTCCACTACAACATATAAGAGTTTTAGAGATTAAGTATTTTAGTCTCTAAAAATAAAAATTTTGTTACAAAAGACATCTAGAGACCAATTTCCATTGTCATCAGGATAGCCGATAAAAGGTCGTCTCGAAAAGTCAAAAACAAGGCTTTTAGCAACAAAATTTTGAAAATATCACTAATAAATAAACTTTTAGGGATAAAATAATTTGGTCTCAAAACAGTTTATTTTTTGAGACAAAAAATTTGGTTCTAAAAAGATAATAATTCATCACTAATGTCCAATTTTTGTTGCTAAAAATATGATAACGACACTTTTCGCAATAAAATTATTTGATCCCTAAAAAATAATTTCATCTCTAAATTTTGCTCTCTAAAATATTTAATTTTTTTTTTTTTTTGGTAGTGTTCCCTAATAGGCCTCATTGGTTTTTTTTTTTTTTTTTTTTTTGTTACAGGAAAATCCTCCCTACCCTCCCACAGATCCAAGGCAGCGCCCCTTGCAGAGATCACCAGAGTGTCCTGTTAGCTGTTCCGAGCGAGGAGACTATAACCTGGGAACTTGCTCCAACCTTCCAAGACAAACTCCGCTTAAGTCAGGACTCGTACAGTGGGGGAGTCTTCAACTCACACCAAGTGCTGATTAGACAACTTGAGGTCCAACCTCCTAATCAACTGTGCTTCGCCCAGGAGATTGGCCCAAGGGGGAGGGAATTGAACCTCTGACCTTGGGGCTTAAACCCCAAACCTTAACCATAATGCCACCCACCCCTGGGTTGCCTCACTGGTTTCATTCCTTTGTTTCTTTTTTTTTTTTTTGTTACAGGAAAATCCTCCTTACCTTCCCGCAGGTCCAAGGCAGCTGTAGACACCCCATTTTTTACCGACCTTAAGACTCAGACGTCACCGATTGAGCGCTCGGTGATGTTGCATATTGTGCTCGTTCAGAAGTCTCAGAGTCACGGCCGTGAGCCTTGCCTCCAGACTTCCGAACCCTCTTCTGTACCTTGTCTCGGTTTGCGAACC
>JAPPVO010001348.1:0-18418 GCA_030407325.1 Camellia japonica | reverse complement strand
GTATGCTTCTTTTCTCCAAGAAGTTCCAGATGTCGTAATACCAGGGGTTTTTTCGTCCTGAACTTTATCTATAGCGGCAATCGACTCGTAGGCAGGTGCAAATTTCTGGTCGATGATGACTTGGACGCATCCGACTCCACACGGGATGTCTATCATAGAAGATAGAGTTGCTAAAGAATCTGCGAACCTGTTGTTTTCTCTTAGTAGATAGTAAAAAACTTAGCTTTTTCTTTCAAACCGAGGAATCAGCAAGTCCAAGGTCTGGTGATACATCATCATCTTTTCTTCTTTTACTTTCCAGTCTCCTTTAGCTTAAGACACAACAAGGTTCGAGTCCCCAATGACGTCCACCGTCTTGCCCCTAGTTCCAGGGCTGCTTCTAGACCAGCAATGCACGCCTCATATTCTGCTTCGTTGTTCGACGACTTTGAATTCGGAGTTTGAAGGCTAGAGGGATACGGGAATTGTCGGGTGCTATCAGCAACACTCCTATCCCATACCCGATTGATTTGACGCTCCGTCAAAGTACATTATCCAAGTTTCGTCGTCGATGTGCGCAAAATGGCCTCATCTGGGAATAAGTACTCGACTGCTTCACCCCCTTCCACTGGATGGTTGGGCTATAACTCTGCTACTACTCTACTGCTCTTCCTTTGACCGACTTGCGTGTTACATACTTTAGATCCAATTCGGACAACAAGCAACCAACGAGCTAGCGCTACCCGTAAGTGCTGGTTTCTCGAAAAGATATTTGATGGGATCAAGTCGTGAAACCAACATTACAGAGTGAGCTAACAGGTAGTGCCGCAGTTTCCTAGTAGCCCAACCAAAGCTAAGCAAGCCTTCTCCAGTGGAGTGTAGCGGGTTTCGTACTCTAACCATCTTCTTGCTTAGATAGTAGATGGCTTTCTCCACCTTCTCTTGTCTTCTGATTCTTGTGCAAGCATACAGCCCATTGTAGTTTCAGTTACTGACAGATACAAAATCAACGGTTTCCCTGGTTCTGGCAGTGACAACACGGGCGGGTTCTGTAAATATTCTTTAATCTGTTCAAATGCAGCTTGACATCGGCCGTCCCATTGGAACTTCTTTCCTTTCTTGAGGAGGCCAAAAAGTGGTTCACAAGTCAGGGTTAATTTTGAGATAAACCGTCTTATGAATTGCACTTTACCCAGAAAGCCTCGCACCTCCTTTTCAGTCCTTGGTGGTGGCATTTCTAAGATGGCCTTGATTTTGGAAGGGTCGACCTCGATGCCCCTTTGTGTAATCAGAAACCCTAGCATTTTTCCTGCTGTAACACCGAATGTACATTTCTGAGGATTTAGCCGCAACCGGAATTCCCCTGATCCTTTGAAAAAACTTGTGCAAGGCGGTGTAGTGGGCCCTCTCTTTCTTTGGACTTGACAATCATGTCGTCCACGTACACCTCAACCTCTTTGTGGATCATGTCGTGTAATATTGTAGTTGCGGCCCGTTGATAAGTAGCTCCAGCGTTCTTTAAAACCCAAATGGCATGACTCTCTATAGTAGTATGTCCCCCACGGGGTGGTGAATGCAGTCTTTTCCCGGTCTTCTGGCGCCATCACTATCTGGTTGTAGCCTGAGAAGCCATCCATGAATGAGAGCAAAGCATGCCCTGCTGTGAAATCCACCAACTCATCGATATACGGTAAGGGAAAGTCGTCCTTCGGACTAGCTCTGTTCAAATCCCTGAAATCCACACATACCCGGATCCTGCCATTTTTCTTCGCACCGGAACAATGTTGGCCAACCAAGTCGGGTATTCTGATACCAGCAGGAAGCCTGCGTCGATTTGCTTGGTGACCTCTTCCTTAATCTTGAGAGCCCAGTCCGGGCAGATCCTCCTGAGTTTCTGTTTGACAGGTCGGGCTTCGGGTCAATGGGGGATCCGATGCTACAATCTCAGGATCGATTCCAGGCATGTCTTCGTAGGACCACGCGAAAACATCTTTGAAATCTTTTAATAAAGCGACTAAGCTCGCGTTCCTCCGAAGACAACGTGGACCCGATCTGGACCAGCCGCGGGTCCCTCCTCAGTTCCAATGTTCACGGTAGTGATTTCATCCATTAGAGGTTTGACAAATCTCTCTTGCTCTTGCTCAATTAAACGTTGCAAAACCGGAGGAACTTCGTCCTCGTCGTTTTCATCAAAGTTTTGAAAGTCTGAATTAATGCAATAAATCAAGGGCACAGAAAGTACTCGGAAACCACAGTTACTTGATTCTCATTAAGCACATCCAAATCGTCCGATTCATTTACAACAGACTCAATTGAAAAGGAAAAAGACGACCTAGACAGGACTGTGGTATCCGGGTTATCGTCCCCAGGATTACTAATTCAGACTCAGTCGAGCTGGAACCTGATTCCGACTCACAAGACTCGGTGGAATCAGATTCCGGCTCACTACCTGACCCGGTGCTGCTGGACAAAAAATCCTTCCTCGTATTGCCAAGTGAGAGAGGGTGCGATAGATGCATCCAAGATAGTTGCTGGCAGGCTCGCAGCCGTTTCATCCCCCATCATGGAAACCGAGAAGTTATCCCCCCAAGCACTTATGGTCGATCGAAGGATCTGAAAGTAGACTTGCCAATGCTACCCCCCCTTTCAATTCAGCGCCTTCGGCCTCCCCTGCCTTATACTGCTCAACCTCAGCTGACGGGTCTGTCTGCTCTGTGGCAACGTCATCATCCCCGGATAGTTGCAGGTCGAAGAAGATCTCGAAACCTGGCACGCGCTTCTTCTCTCGCGCGTTTAACCATGGCTCTGGGAAGCCGCAAAATGGAAAGTCCTCCCCCTCCCGGACAAAGCGTCCGTTCAGGGTACCCTGGATGGGCCTATGCATTAATTCAAAAGGCTTCCCAGCCTGCTTTGCTTTGCTCTTCTCTTCCGGCCATTTCTTTTCCCTTCCTCTCACCCAGTCCTCTTTGGTGGGTAGATAACCCAAGCCAAAGGTATGAGGGTTGTGTGGCACTTTCGGCCAATGCTGCGCGACGCCTTTTCGGCCGCTCCTTCCCTAATCCCATCCCGGGGATGTGTTGTAGCTTGTTCATGAGGTAAACGGATTGAGCACTGATGTACACTCCCTCATTCACCAGCCATAATATTCTGCACCACCCGGGCCTCAGCCAAAGTGAACCCTGATAAGAACACGTCCTCTGTGCCATGCTCGATTCCAGGACTGGCGTAGATACCGACCTCCGGAGGCGGATGGATTGATGAGTTCCCGAATACAATGGCTACTCCCTTTCCATAGGGGTATTTCACCATCTGATGTAGAGTGGAAGAGACTGCCTTCACTTGGTGCAACCACGGGCCGCCCAAGAGTAGATTGAAGGTTGCGGGAACGTCCAGACATGAAATTCGATGTTGTGTTGTCCCGGACCAACCTGGGTCTGAACCTTGACAGTCCCCATCACTTCCCACTAGTATTATCATATGCTCTGATCACCTGAGTAGTTGGTGTGAAGTCCGAGGGCTTCAACACCCGATTGCATATGCTGTTCTGGCTGGGCAGACGTTGATGGCGGATCCGGTATCAACAAGTACCACCGGTATCCCCTTGTCTCTACATTCCACGGAAACGTAGAGGGGTTTGTTATGATGGTTTGTGCCCTCAGACGGTAGTTCCTTGTCTGAAAAGGTTAATGCCGGGAAACCTCCTCCCGGAAAACCACAGCCCACCCAGCTACTCTGGTGTAGTATCTATAGAGAGTTTGGCCTTGTCCATGGCAGATAGAACGGCCTGTCTGTGCACCCGAGATGCCATAAGCAGTCCCCAGATGGAGATGTCTACTTGTATCTTCTTTAATTGCTTAAGCACAGCTTCTTCTTCAATCTGCTTTTCCCTCTGTTTCTCAGCTTCCTTGTCTTTCCCAGACGCCTCAGGTTGGTCTAAGTGCTGGGGCTTGAAATACCGCCCACTTCTTGTCACATAAGCGACCTCGTCAATATACCAGGTATCATCAGGCTGGTTATTCCCCCAATCCTCATCTGTGTGGGCAAGACATAAATCATCGTCTTCCCACCACATTCCGTCGGCAGCTGACAGACACCTGTCCGGCTCCGGTATGATCGTACTCGCAGTACCTTCAGTCCGTATGCCCGCAGCATTTTCTGTTCCCGTGCACACAGCACTCTCGACCTTCACATGGGCCTTAGCTTTTCTGATTCTCTCGGAATCCTCAAATCTTTGTTGTTCCAACTGCGTCAGCACAGCTGGTTGTTCAGTACTCCCTGCATTTACAATCCCCAAGTTTTGAGCGAAATTCTTAGTGCCGGCTGCTCTCGGCGGTGTATTCTGACTCTCGGCCCTTCCGGCCACCCTGATACTCTCACCCCTGTCGGGCCCTGTTCTGGTTGATATTCTACGACGTCTGGTTGATCATCTAACCATCCGATAACTTCGCTTCTTCTGCGACTCATATTCGAACCAGTTGATTGCCGCATCCCCTGATTCTTGGTCACTGAAGAACTGGAGGTTGGCAAGGTCCTCTCCTACAGCTGTTAGATCATCCGTTCCCCGTTCAAATCTGTCCCCCTGTATTACACATAATTCTGCTCTTTCTAGCAGCCCTACACTCAGCTCAGACTGGCCCACTGACTGGATGTATTCAGTTGGATCATAGGCTCCTTCAGCAAGATCCCCAGACTGTTCAATCTCAGACTCAGCAACCCCACTTTCCTCTGAAATCTGCCCTGTCCCATATTCGGTGGTCACCACCATCGGCTCAGATTGGGTTGTGGAGATGTCCATCATGCACAATTCAGTGCAGACAGGAAGGATCACCTCCGGCTTAGGTAGATGGGATGCGGTGATATAGGTACTAGGATCGTAAGACACGACCCCAGTTTGGATGAAGTTGATTCTGTTGGGAGGAGGGGCTTGGTTATGTGTGGGAGGATATTGTTGTGACGTTGGGTTTGTCGGGAGGCGCGATCACCTGCTTGTCAATAAGATCCTGGATCTCATGACGTAATCTAAAGCAACGGTCGGTGTCATGACCATGCTGTTGGTGATACGCGCAGTATTTTGCCGGGTCATGAGTGGGAGGGAGTGGATTTGGCAGTGGCCTCGGCTCTAGGGGCGTCAAATGCTTCTTCCTGATTAGTACCCCCAGAGCTTTGGACAGGGGCATATATAGGGGATGTGAAGGTTCTTGGCCTCTGGGTTGATATTTGGTGTTTTGGTATTGCTTCCAGATGCGCCAGAGAAAGGCGTGGCTGCCGTGGGTCTTGGGGGAGGGGGAATGGTGGTGACCATGCTCACCTCTGAAGCTCGTGCAGTTGCAGCGCCACTCTCGGCCTGCGTTGTTGTTACGGTTGAAAGTCCTCCTAGGTTGCTCCCTATCCTGGTCGATCAGACCTTGTTTTATGGCATCCTCGATCTGTACCCCCATCTCGTGTAAATCTGAGAAGGTGGGAAAGGGAGTACGATCATCTTCTCTGCATCAATTTTGGTTGGAGATTGCGCACAATCATCCTGATTTGATCTTTGTCAGTAGGCCTCAAAGTCATCATCGATGCCTTCGCTCTCCATCGAGTTACGAAATCTGAGAAAGTTTCCTTAGGCTCCTGCCTCGTTGTTTCGAGATCACAAGTTGTAATCTCGATCTGGGTATTGTACGAGTACTGTGCAACAAAGGCCTCAGCCATTTCATCCCAGCTTCTTTTTACCTCATCTTCTCTAACTTCGCGTACCAGATGGCGGCCACACCCGACAGGGTTCGGCCAACAGCGAAAGCTTTTGTGGTCGGGTTAGGCCCATTGGCCGCAGGATGTCTGAGAATAGCCGAAGATGGACCATGGGGTCCCCGGACCCGTCGAAGTGGTCAAGTTGCGGCATCTTGAACCTATCGGGTAATGTCACGGCCACGTCGGTATATCCGTCCTCGATGTCCGGAATAGCCTTTACCCCTTGTGACTTCTTGAAAAGCTTCTCGAGCTTGCTCAGTTTTAGAGCTGTATGGTCTATTTTGAACTCGAATGGAGAGTCCGGGTGGTTGGGTGTATGGGTCTTGGACAGTTGAGGCGGAAGCGGGGGCGGAGCTGGCCCCGTTGGAAGGTTCGTGTCCTCTTGGATGTTCTAGACATTTGGCACGGTGTTCTGGGTGTTTGGCAGAGCATTCTGGACAGTAGGTGCCTGCTCGGGTAATGGGGCCCCTGGTGGAGGAGGGACTTGATGCGAAGCAGATGCCGCATTCTTTTGTTGCAGTTTGGTGATTAGCTCGGCCTGCTGGGCCATGATTGTGGCTTGTTGCTTGGAGAACTCCGCTTGGCGGGCAGCGTCCTCTTGCATCTGTTTCATGCTCTCATGCATTTGGCGCATCAGGGCTTCTACCCCCGATGTATTTTGCTGATCCATCCATGACTGACCGGTATGTCTATTTCTATAGCAACAATTGAGACCTCAGTCCTACCGTCCTCTGATGGAGTAACCCACTGTTCTGGCAACCTCTATTCTGACACACTGCGCTTCCTTGGCTTTCTCCTGACAACGGGGGGTAAAGAATAGAACACTGGATGTCCGTCAACCAGATCCTCAGATCGATTGAGCCGGCGACCTCTTTTCCAAAGTGCTTGGGGAATATCTACTAGGTTGGAAGCAATTGTGCTAAAACCTGCCCTAGCAAAAGATAAATAAAGCGAAAAGAAATAAATAACCAGATAAATGAACAGCATGACAGCTTAAAAAATAAATACACAACACACAGTCGGGCATACAACACACGGTTGATAAGCTGAATACACACTGTCCCCAAATACTGATCACTGTCCCTGAATCACTGTTCCCCAAAGGCTGAATCCGATACCCGCAGATAACCGATTCTCAAATACTGACTCATGCCCGCAGGCCTGATGCCCAAATTCATAAACTGATACATGCATTCCCTGTAGAGACGCACTCTAAAGCACATAGCAGATAAATGAGAGCCAAAACACCCTATGTTGGGGTAGGGTTTCCCTGTCCTTTTTGTCAGGAACTAGGGTTTCACTACGCACGCAGCGGTTTCAAACAACCTATATCGGGTAAGCAACCTGTCCTAGTTTGGAATGGTCACTACGGATTTCGATATGCACTAGGTCGAATGGTCAAAAGGGTGCCCTGGTAAAACCGGGGTTTGTGTTCCCATACTGGCAGAGCCCACAACCGGTCAGCCTTATGGTCATGCCTTGACAAGACAAGCCTCCGGCAAACCGTTCAGGAATAGCAGATGGCAAACACGGTGTCCTAGGCGCACCAATGCAAATGCAATGCAAAGAAACACACAAGTGTAGTCAAAACCAGATATCATGAGTTCGAGTCAAGTTCTCTAAATCCCCAGCAGAGTCGCCAGAAACTGTAGACAAGACCGCGGGGGACCTCGCTACAGCTCGGACTCGATTTTGTTGTCACGGTTCTTAATATGAACCAAAGAGTCCAAATCCGGCAAATCGTTTTCAGAAAACAGATTTTTGAAAGAAGTGCCAAACATGGACTGCTTTGCCAGATACAGAGTCGCCACCTAAATATTTTATTTTTGGGAAATTTAGGAAACCCTGACTCGTTGCCTAAGGCCACGTGTCCATCACCAAAGTTACCTCGGCTCGGGAACTTGGGTACGATTGGGGAAGGTCACTTCGTGAGCACCCCGCTCGCCCGATCAAAGATCGGCCTCTATTAACCATGATATCTAGTTTTGAAAACATTGTGCGTTCTTATTCCGGTTATTAGCCTAGATTTACTATGTGATGCGCGCAGCATACAAGTATAGACCGAGTCGCCTGAATTGGAACAAAACATTTCATGTTTGCTTTTGAAAGATGGTTTGCTACCCGCAAGTAGGCTTAAAATGCAAATTTTGCCACCCTCAGGTGGGCCTAGAAAACATGGTTTTGCCACTATCTAGTGGGCTTAAAACTCACAGTTGATGATTTGTCCCAATCCAAACAACCCAACCTTCACCCACAGGCATCCAAGGCAGTTATATCACATAAGCAGTTAGCCTCATGGTAAGCATGCTATCATGGAAGTCACTCACACGCATGCAAGGATGCTAAAGCATAAAACTCACCGAGTACTCCAAGCCAAAACAGAAACTGATTAGAAATACATGCATGAATCCTAAATATACAGAAATGCCTAATGCAACACATGCAAAAATGCAACTATAGCAGGCTCGGCTATTCTAAACATGGCATATGGAATGCTACAGCTAACATGTATTCAACTCGGAATTGAAATACAAATGCAGTTAGTATGATGCGCCGAGCCCGGTGCATGCAAAACAGATGAATGAATGCAAACATGCTAGCATACTGTATGCTAATTTAAACATGCCCTAATCTAACCATCATAAGCGGGTAAATAAAAGGGAAAGAAAGACGTGAGGTTGGAAGACATACATCACACTCACGCACACTTATTACAATTATGCCCTCGCACAGAGGGTCCGAATGAATAATATACAGTCCCGAATAGTACAGTCCAAATAAATAATACAGTCCAAAATATGTTCAAATTCCTAATTAATTACCAAATTAACTAAAAAATAATAAACTGGCATGCAAGCCAGGGACTGCCTTGACTTCTCTTCAGATGATGAATGATGCATATCCGGGTTGCCTTTGCGCGGAAATCCACTGTGATGCCCCAATTAGCCTCTGTTTTGCAATAGTTTTTAGAAAGCGCGCCAAGCCCCGAAGACTGCTGATTCTTGATTTACTGCAACAGAGAGCAGAAAAGGAGCATGGCAATGTATTTTCACAAATGTATGCATGCCTCGATCCTCGTGCCACCAATCACGTATATCGATGCATGATGGCCGAGGAATCGAATTGCACAACTCAATATGGAATGAATGCACATGAAAATACAACTAAGTCCTAACTCCATCATGGACAATCCGGAGTGTCGGTGACTGGGAATTGAGACACGCTCCGTCACTTGGAGTACGAAACGTACCTCGTTTCCCGTGCTCGGGCTAACTCCCATCCCAAACATAATGCAATATGCATGATATGATGAATGCAACTAAGATACAACCTAACATGCAATATGCTATGAAATGGCATACACAATGCACGAGGTAATATGGCATACACAATGCGCTAACATACAACCTAGCATACGCAACGCTATGGAATGAAATGGCATACACAATGCGATATGGACTTGCACTAACACAAGTGGACCTCAGCCACACTCACATAAGAGGCCATTAAATGAAAATGAGACACTCGAAATGCGCGCACACGTGCACGCAAACCGAGGACCGACCCTAAGGCACGAATGCCACTCTAACATGACTGGCAAAGCATGGAATATGGCATACTATCATGCAAATTTCAGAGGCAATAAGTGATGCAAAACAGCCCCGAAAGATGGCAAAACAACACACGATGCATGGAATAGGTCCCGAAACATGGAATTAGGCATACGAAATGACCTATGACTATGCAATGCATGCATTATTAGAATATGGATTGTGAATACAGAATCAAGACAGCCTAAAAATAAACATATTTTCAGTTCTAAGCAAAGCCAAACAGCGAACGCAAATGGGGCTAAACTAGCATGCAAAAATGGCCCCAAAAGCAAGATAATGAAGCAAGTGACAGATGCTGACCCTAAACAGAGAAGGGCCCTTCTACAATGTTGAAGAGGGGCCCAAAATATGATGTTTTATAGTTTACCACAAACCACAAAAACAGACACAAGTATGGAAAAACCCTCATGCAAAAAAGTGGGCCTAAAGGAGGACAAAGAAGTAAGTGATGCATGCTGGCCCAAAACAGATGAAGGTCCTTCAACAAAGTTGAAGAGGGACCTAAAATATGACTTTTTACAGTTTATGATCAGAGCCAAAACAGTGTACAAGTATGCTCAAAACACTATGCAAGATAAGGCCAAAAAGAGAGCTATAACACAAAGTATAAACATGATGCTTCAAACAGTAAAAGACCCTTAATAAAACATGAAGAGGGGGTCAAAATAAGGCCATTTTTAGTTCGGACCAGAGTCCAAAAACAGAAGCATAAAAGGCTAACAAATCATGCAAAAATGGGGCCAAAAGAGAGATATAAAGGCAAGTGACAAAAGGAGGCCCCAAACAGTGATGAGCCCTTCAACAATGTTGAATAAGGGCTCAAAATAAGCTACTTCACAGTTTACAACATGCCTCAAAACAGTTTAAATATAGGCCAAAAGCAACATGCAAGAAAATGGCATATTAGGGAGATAATGAAGCAAGTGCAACAAGGAGGCCTCAAACAGTGAGAGGCCCTCAATAAAACATGGAATATGGCTCAAAATAAGCCTATTTCTAGTTAGGGTCAGAGCCCAAATATGCAAGCACAAAGGGCTTAGATAGGATGCAAAAATAAGCTTAAAAAGAGGGGAAATGTTGCTCACCCTTGTAGACCAAACTTCAACACTTCTTGGCTTGAGAAAAGGTGCCTCCTAAGCTCTGAGAAGACCCTCCAAGCTGCTAGAATGGAGTGGTGGTGTGGTGCAAGGTGGTGGTGTAGAAAAGGGTGTAGGGTTTAGAAGGTTTTGAAGCTTGGAAATGTAGAGGGAGAGAGATACAATATGGGAGCTCAAAGGTGGTTTTTCTAACCCTTAAACCAGAGCTGGGAGGCTGGTTTTATAGGCAAGAGAGGGGGAGAAATGGGGGGAAATGAATTCAAGTTTCCCCCCAAAAAAATGGCCCCCCGGATACAAAATCTGGGGGGAAAAGAGATGCATATTTGGACTGTACCTGCCGTAAGGATTCTGGCCGGCTGGTTATCGGGCTTGAAGGTGGCCGGCCGGCCCTCCCCATGGCCGGCCGGCCAAGGGTCAAAAAGGCCAAGTGTGATTAGTGGCCGGCCACCACAAATTGGTGGCCTCCCATGTGTTCTCAACACAGCCCTGTGGTCAAAAATTGGAAACAGTGAACCAGGAGAGAGAACAATCCACTTTTCAAAGGGGTTCAAAAGGTTCAAAAGCAATTATTGGCCGGCCACCAAATATTGGTGGCCTCCCAGATGTGTACATCACAAATATGGGGTTTAGGGTGCAAGAAAGTGGCCCAAGGGTGGTCAACATTGGCTTTGAAGTGAGAGAAAACGGGCGACGGAGGGCGATGAAGGAATATAACTGGTTGCTGAAACAATTACTGGCCTCCCACCCTTCTATGACCTTCCTGGTTATGAAACAGAGGTCCCTGCCAAAAATGAACGCAAACCGATGCGAAATGAAGGTTCGGGGGCCGAAACGCGCAGCCCGGGGCCCCGAAAACCAACTGTTAGGCACCGGGAGTGGTGTTCGACCACGGAGTTGGTCTCTCGGACCACAGTGTCCCTCAAAAGGGAGTAAATAAGATGCACGCCAAAAACCGGAGCAAACGGAGGTGGTTAGGCCGTCCCGAACCGAGGCACTCGGCCTGACGGCTCCGAAAACCGGGAACCGGGCTCCGAAATGGGCAAAATGGCCTACGACCACGAAATGTAGCCCACGGCCATTGAGAGATGGTCTACGAGACCTCTCCCTCCCTTTGGGAAGAGAAACAGAGAAAACCAAGCCTGGCTCGCAAACCGAGGCAAGGTACAGAAAAGCCCGGAAGTCCGGAGGCAGGGCTCACGGCCGAGACTCTAAAACCTCTGGACGAGCACGATATGTAACATCACCAAGCGCTCAATCGGTGACGTCTGAGTCTTAAGGTCGGTCAAAAATGGGGTGTCTACAGACACCGAAAAAGTGATCCAAAAAGTCAAAATTCGAACTGATATAAAAGTCGTCCCGCTCGAGCGTGGAAACCCCCGCTCGAGCGTCAGACACAGACTCACGCTCGAGCGTCGGATGCACACTCACAGAAGTTTTGCAGGCGATGGTCCCCGCTCGAGCGTCAAACTCCCCGCTCGAGCGGAGAAACAAAATCAAAGGGTCACGCTCGAGCGTCAAAACTCTCGCTCGAGCGTACGAAGACCTGCAAAGAAAAATATTGGGAGATGGAAATTCACGCTCGAGCGTCAAAATGCCCGCTCGAGCGGAGAAGCAACAACAAAGGGCCCGTTCGAGCGTGAAGGCCAAATTTTGGGCATCAACTTTTGGTTTCAAAGCACAACCAACCTGTTTCAAACCTGCCCAACACAACCCAAGACTCAAATACAAAGAGTAAAGGATGGAAATGAAAATGAGACAACAACACATCCATGGAACCGAGTCCGGGCCACAATAAATAAAGAGAGGAAAAACCAGGATCACTATATGCACGTCAAACAATGCCGGACAATAAACACATCACGTGTGCACATAACCAACGAAAATGCATAGAACGATTATTGATGAACATACAATCGCAAAATGAAAAACGAATGGGCAACACCAAAAAATTGATGGACACTAGTGCCGGCTATTCACATAGAACAAATGTACACATCACAGGAAAATGTGAATTCGAATACATATAGTCAACAGGTTGTTACACATCGTAAATAATGTAAGGTGATAGCAATCGTCCAACGTTCCTGACAATCGGCGACGGCGTTAAGAACAACGTAACCATTTCACGACTATGAAACTGAAAACCTAATCCTCCCTCTCCTATGAAAATCGAAACCTAGCCTCCCACCCACATAGCTATGTGAGAACCACACACACATAAGCATCGCAATCCCTCCCCCTAAAATGATGGGATACGACCTACCAAACACAGTGAACACATATCCTCAAACATATGTGACTTCCCTAACTGACCCCCATTGTGAGTGTAAAAAGGGCATAAATGTCCACACATCGCTGAAAAATTCATAAAAGGGATTTCATCACATGATTGACACCACACACAGGACTAAACAGTGTAACAAAAACAATATGGGACCAACCAGATCAACTGTTTCCAATATAGGACTTTCGGATAAATTTCTTAACAATTTATTTATTTATTAATTAATTTTTAAAGAAAATAAAGAAAACTACATATATAAAAAAATAAAATAAAAAGGTACAGAAACTAAACATAAAATCTTGTTTATTCTTATACTTTTTGTGTATGTTTTTTTTTTTACTTTTAATCTTGAGAATGACATTGAAATAATTTGCATTTTTTGCATTAGATCCATCCAATAGTTTTAGCAAACAAATATGTAATAAATTTCATAACACAAAACACAAACAATTGTGAGACAAAGTATCTAAAAAATGAAAGCAACGTTCAATGATGATGTAGAAGCACATCTGACGTTTTAAATAGAGGTATAATCAGATAAATCGCTATAGAAGAGGAAGACAATCTTTATTTTTTATCACAACAATTACATAACTCAATATATGATTTTAATGTTTCTCACTCTTTCACACATCCAATTCTCTATCAATATTAGAATGAATATATGAACAAAAAAATGGGAACATTTGAGAAGACAAAGAGATGTGATTTGAGATATTTCAATTGATGAATTTTATTAATTAATGGTTATTAGGTCTCAATAGTCGGGTTTCTAATATTTGTTAGCCATTAAAGCTGAATTCTTTGGTTTCATCTATATTCACTTGATAATTTGAGAGTGGACACGTGTCAAGCCTTTACACAAATACTTGACACATTTTTTGAGCATTATTAACGAAATGCATAGTGTATTTTTTTTTTCCTTTTTTTTTCTCAATTGCAACATGTTATTTTTTATAAGAATTTGTATTTGTTTTAGATATTTTTTTAATATACAAATTGTTTTTTACAATGTAATTTTTTTCCTCTTTTTTTTTTGCAATTGCAACCTATTATTTTTTAATAACAATTTGTATTGTATTAGATATTTTTTAATATACAAATTATTTTTTACAATGTAATTTTTTTCTCTTTTTTTTCGCAATTACAACCTGTTATTTTTTAATAAGAATTTGTATTTGTTTTAGATATTTTTTTAATATAGAAATTTTTGTTTAGATTTTAATAAAATGCACAATGTAATTTTTTTGTCTTTTTTTCCGCAATCGCAACTTGTTATTTTTTAATAAAAATTTATATTTGTTTTAGATATTTTTTTAATATACAAATTATTTTTTTACAGTGTAATTTTTTTTTTTTTTTTTTTGCAATTGCAGCCTGTTATTTTTTAATAAAAATTTATATTTATTTTATATATATTTTTAATATACAAATTATTTTTTTTAGATTTTTTATAAAAATAATTTAGCAATCCCATTACTAACCATAGTGTATAGGAGAAGTTGAAAATGGAGCTCCCACAGACTTGTGGGTTAGAAACTCCTTTTTTTTTTATTTAATGTATAAATATAGATTCATTGTAAAATAATATATATATATATATACTATACATTAAAATTATTGAATTATTAATAGAATTCTAATAAAAAAAAATTCATTGTAACAAGATAATATTGAGAAAATTAAGAAGAAATTCTTCTACAAGTTTGAATAAAAATTCAAGGACACCAACAATTTACTTTATAGTTAAGGTCCCTGATTTTTTCAACTTCAAAATTTTAGAGTCATGTTTGGCTTGTATTTGTGAAATAATTTTGAAAAATAATTTTTTGGAAAGAGTTTACAAAATTTGAAGATTTGTTTGATTGTATGTTTTGAAAATAATTTTAAAATTTTAGAATTTGAGATGATTTAATTATTATTTTTTAAATCGATGACTGTGAGAGAAAATATGATTGATTAATGTGTAGGATATGAGAGAGAGAGAGAGAGAGAGAGAGAGAGAGAGAGAGAAGTGATTTTGGAATTTTTTTCAAAAATTTTCAACCAAACAAAATTTTGAAATTATTTTTCAAGAGACAAACCAAACAAGGCGTAGGTGTAGTTCTAGTGTTTTTGTGTTATTTTTGTGCTCGATTTACCTGTCAAACTGAATATGGCAAAGAAGGAAAATAAAGTGGTGACTATCGCTTTGTTTGGGAAGTGGGTTGGCTATTTGGCTATTTTATCTTTAGGCTAAGTAGTATCATTTGAGTTAGGTTTTTTGATTTTTTTTGACTCTTGTGAGAAAAAAGTGAAATCTATATATATAAGGAAACTGAACTTTTTAAGAATATTGATTGTGGGGGCTCCAAACTCCCAGACTAATTTTGTTAATTGGTTAATTTTTAAAGAAATTAAAAAAAAAAAAAAAAACTCTATTGGTTAGTTCCTTAAGTCAAAAGAACAAAAACAAAAAAATATATATAATTATCTATGATTTTGAATTTTAAAATTCAAAACAATATGATAAGTCACCCTCACTATTTTCAAAAATAATATTGATCAAAACAATTCAAATAAATAAACAATAAAGGCACTAATTATCTATGATTTTAAATTTCAAAATTCAAAATAATATGGTAAGTCACCCTCATCCTTTCCGAAAATAATATAAATCCTAAAATTTTAAAAACCAATCAAATTAAAAATTCAATATAATTCTCTTTATAATAATCAATATTTGATCTTTTTTTAGCCCGGCCAACTCCTCTCCAAATGTAATGATGCAAAGATTAGTTTATCTCTTTGTCAATAGTCCAAACTTATTTCAAGTTTGTTTGTTTGTATCATTATTATATTTTTTTTTGTAAATTTATATTTTCGTTTATGAGTTTTTTAATAGAATATGACGTTTTATATTGTTCTTTATGATTTAACCATTTTTTTAATTTCTTAAACAATTTTTTCAAATTTTCTTATTTGTAAAAAATTAAAAGTATTTAATTGACTTGCCCATCAATTAATAAAATTTTAAATAATGACCACTGTTCCATAATTTATGGATTTAAAAAAAAAAAATTATCACCCATATATGAAACAAGAAAAACTAAAACCACACATTTTTTTTTATTTTATTTTTAACTCTTTAAAGCTCTAACGGTACCTTTTTATTTCCCCAACATTGTTTTTTTAAATTTGCAAAGATAAAAAACTATACCGGAGTTGCATAGTGGTTAGTGGAGGTGGTGAGCATGACAATAACAAGGATGATGATGAGCTCGGTTAGAATATTATTTAAGTGAGTTTTGAAGATGTGAATATGACTTAAAAAAATGGTAGATAGTTTGGGTGATGAATTGATTTAGAAATGTCACGACCCGCTCCCCATATCCAATGATTAAGTATCGTGATGGCCAGTAACTGAAGTTACCTACGGCCAATTCTTCAACAAATTAATAAACGCGAGCGGAAATAATATTTAAGTTAGGGTACCAAAATAATCATTGGAGTTTCTACTTTTATAACAAAAATTCATTGACCAAAAAGGCCGATATTTATATACGAAGAATAAAATTATAAAAACTATAAAAGTGCTATGTGTGTCTACTCTACAGCCTCGCTTCTAAGACTTTCCAAAAACTATTTCTGAATTGCATTATTTCTTGAAAATTGGTAAACACTATAACCATATGGCAGAGTGAGAAATATTATACTGAGAGTATAAGGGTCAGAAAATTACCATAAATAAGCTTTAGGCTTAAAATAGGTAAAATAGAATTAATACTTTTCTATTAGAGTAAATAAGTTGATCATATTATAACAGAAATTCGTTTTCAAAAATCATATGATATTATACAAAAATATATAACCATAACCATGGTGCAGAACAGAACAGAGGTCAATGGATTCATGACAATATAAAGGTACGGACTCAAGAGGTGACTCGTATGGATTCTAGAAGTAGCTCCCACAATAGTGTAGCACTTAGCTTCGCACAGTACTTTGCTCCGTGCAAAACAGAGATCAATAAATCCATAACAACAAAAGGCCACTAAAGTGACCAATTAAAGGCCAATGGTTATTTAAATCCCCAAGGCATGGCACCTCGTGGTAGTGTTTACAAAAATATTTGTTAGGATGATCAGTTACCAAATCGTTTGCCAAAACCATATTTAATAAACAATTACATCCATGGGTTTCCTTATTATACAAAATAAGGTTCATAAAATAAATAACATAATAAAAAATGCTAATATAATTTATAAGCATAATTTACACAAAACATTTTATGGTAACTCAAAATATAATACAACTCATCTTAATATCACTTCTTCTTCTTTTTCCACCGTTCTAAGGCCTTCCTTCATGTTGTCTCTTTTTCTCACTTTCGTTGTTTGTTATTGTTGGCTTGTGTTTATTCATTCTCACCAATCTCCTATCTATTTATTGAAATGGTGAGCAAAGCTCACACCCTTAGTCATTTGCCACATAGCAGCTCAATATATATCTTACTTCTAGACTTAAGTAACCCGCAAGTAAATTAAATATCTTATTACATTTTGGTCTATAAATTAAATCAAATACACTATTAACTTAAATAATGATCTCAACATATAATATTTATACTATGGTCCTAATTTTTCTTTATTATAAAATTACATACAAATCGCACCATGATCCCAATTCATCGTATATAGAATTACATTCTTCTCATTTATAATTAGATAATACTAATATGAAAGTTAAAGGATAATTTAATTTTCGGATTATTACAAGAAAACTAATTTGTGGTTGAGATTAAGTGTGAATTTTACTATATAAAAATTAAATATGGCATATATTGTTTTTATATATCATTTTGGGTACTTTTGTATAACTATAAAAAATTATTGTGATCACATGTTATTTATCATCTGATATATTATTATTGTATTATTGTAATGAGTTTTATTATTAATGTTTATTATCAACGTAGTAGTGAGATGTTACATGATAAATAAAAATATGTTTTGTCATTATTATTATTGATAATATATTTCGTTATTTATTTTTTACATTATTCAAAAAACAATTTATGTTCATTGTTAGTTTTTGTAGATGAGAAGCCAAAAATAAATTATATATAATTCAAGTTATAACTAATTTGAGATTGAAAATAAAAGTTCCAAAAGAAATTATAATTATGTATAATTTTAAAATATTTACAAAAACACAAAGACAAATTGAAACTATAAATCATAATTATCAAACAACCTAATTTTATGACGAAAAAACATTAAATGAAAAATTGATCAAATTTAAATTTATAATTATTAAATATTTTTAATAAGCCACCAATTTCTTATTCAAGTTGTAGCCTGATCTGGTTTTAAATAGTTTTTCAGATATAAATATATCTTTTAAGAAGGGTAAATTATATCGATAGTCCTCGCATTTTATCTCTTTTGTCAATTTGATTTCTGTAATTTTAATTAGCTTGATTTTAACCATTAATTTCAAATTTTGTATCAATTTGATCCAATTGATAATGTCAATTAAAGTTTTTAAAATAAAATAATTATTGAGTTAGTTGACATTAACTTATTGAGTTGAACAAATTTATAATTTTATTTATAAAATTATAACAGATGCTACTCATATGCATATTTTCAATTAAAAAAACACTAGCAATTATAACAATTGGACCAAATTGAGACAAAATTATAAATTAATGATCAAAATCGAGCAAA
>JAPPVO010001347.1:0-15521 GCA_030407325.1 Camellia japonica | reverse complement strand
TGGTCCAAACCCTGCTGCGTCAACTAAATCCCGGACAGCCTCCGGGAGCTCGGCGTACCACTCCCTCGCGCAGTGGAGCCGTATCCTCGTACTGTACGAGAGCCAACCTGCGTTCAGAATGAATGTATATGTCAGAATCAGATAGCTGTGTGCAAATGCAAAGAAGTAGCAGTGTGCAAATTAATCAGTGGGCTGCGTGTTCACTTTATTTCATCTAGCTGCGTGTTCAGTAAATCAGTGTTTTGGGCTGCGTGTTCAAAATCCTAATCAGTGGGCTGCGTGTTCACTTTATTTCTATCTGGGCTGCGTGTTCAGTAAATCAGTGTTTTGGGCTGCGTGTTCAAAATCCTAATCAGTGGGCTGCGTGTTCACTTTATTTCTATCTGGGCTGCGTGTTCAGTAAATCAGTGTTTTGGGCTGCGTGTTCAAAATCCTAATCAGTGGGCTGCGTGTTCACTTTATTTATATCTGGGCTGCGTGTTCAGTAAATCAGTGTTTTGGGCTGCGTGTTCAAAATCCTAATCAGTGGGCTGCGTGTTCACTTTATTTATATCTGGGCTGCGTGTTCAGTAAATCAGTGTTTTGGGCTGCGTGTTCAAAATCCTAATCAGTGGGCTGCGTGTTCACTTTATTTCTATCTGGGCTGCGTGTTCAGTAAATCAGTGTTTTGGGCTGCGTGTTCAAATCTAATCAGTGGCTGCGTGTTCACTTTATCATCGCTGCTGTTCAGTAAATCAGAGTTTGGGACTGTGTGTTCTATTCTTAATCAGTGTGGCTGTGTGTTCACCATCAACTTGGACTGTGTGTTCAGAAAATCAGAATTTGGGACTGTGTGTTCTACTCGTAGTCAATGTGCGCCGTATGTTCACAGTCAATCAGTCAGTCGAGCCGTGTGTTCAGCAATTCAAGTGTTTAAGTTACATGTTCGGAGTGCAAACAAAGTACTATGTCATAAGCTACAACTGTGTATTTAAGCATGGCAAAGTACAAAGTGCATGGAAAATGCAGAAAATAAAGTAAAATACCTCTCGTGCCTCGGAAGAGAGGTGATGCTCCGGCTCTCGTAGAAGCAAGTCCGGGTGCCGATCGTTGAAGTCAGTGAAATGACGGAAAACAGCTCGCGGAAGAATGTGCACCGCCGGGGCATATCTCTCGGGGATAAAAGGACGGACTCTCGGGGGGAGCGCCATGATGTCCAAATCATCCCTAGCACCTGGAGGACCTCCGCCGTGAGGGAAATTACCTGCCATTTCGAGAAATCTGCAAAAAGGAGCAAAAATGAGCAAAAATGAGCCAAAATTGGAAAAAGTCAACAAAAGTCAACTCCCGGGAAATGAAAAAGTCAACAAAAGTCAACTCCCGAGAAAATCTTCCAAATATTGAGACAAACTTACCTCAAGTGGTGAAAATGAGAAGAGAAGCTCCGAAATCAAAATTTAGTCGCCTCAAAGTGCTTAAAACTGAAGGATTTCGCGAAAACAACTTGCAAAAAAGGCTGAAAAGCGCGTATAAAGTGCAGATCTGAAAGAAAAAAATGGTTTGGGAGACAAGAGAGGGTTTCTTCCACGGCTGTGGGAGTGATTTCACATTGAATGGGTGAGGATATATATAGAAATGAGAAAAAAGACGAAATTGCCCCTACTTTTGGGCAGATGGCCGGCCGGCCCACCTTCCTGGCTGGCCGGCCATTTGCTTTTTGAAGCATGGCCGGTGGCCTCCCCTAGGACCACCACTTGGCTAGCCATCTCCCCCACACCCCCCTCTAGCTCCCTGCAAATTTTGAGGAAGATTGGAGCTCCCGAGACCTGAAAAAGTTCAAGAAAAGTGCACTTCCGGTCGCGAAATCGGTCCGCCGGAACTTCAGCTGCAGTTTCTGACATGTGTCTCATCATCACTCATCAAAATCAAGGTGTATCCTTTTTGAACATGTTGTAACCTCTCCGGGAGGTGAACCCGAGGCCGCGATTGAGTTACCTTCGCCGAAACGCGCGTTTCCTTACTCATTGTTTCGCACAACGAACGGGCACCCTGGTTTATGCTCGTTTTGCATTTTTTGTGCACATAACTTGCATTCTTATGAACATTTTGCATTGTCATGCATGATTTCTTGGTGTACCATACCTCTGTGCTTGAGCGTGCGTTGTCACGCTTATTCCTTTCTTGCATTGTGTTGCATTCACTCGCCGACACTGCGTGTGTCAAACTTTCGCAACCACAGGAATCACTTTGAATATATGTTGTTAGCATATTGTTCTTGTTGAATTTCTCTCTTTTGCAGGCACGATATTGTATGTACGGTTCATTTGAGGCTGGTGCGACCAGACGAATCACGCAGGTATCGTATCTTTTTCGTGTGAGACGCGACGAGAATCGAATCATTCTCCGCATTCTTAAACTGCATGAAATGTAGTTGTTGCTTTGCATTCTTGCTTAAAACTGTTGCATCTATTTGCGAATACTTGCTTCATTACAGCTTGCTGCACTTGCATGATCGTTTGGCTCTGTGCATGTCATTTTGCATTTTGCCCCCTTTGCCTGCGGGCACGCCTGCGGGCGCATATCTCTGTTCATCTTGTATGATTGTCTAAGTCTTCGGCCTTGTCAAAAATGGGTCGTCTCTGGGCTTTGACATTCACTCCCGTCACTTGTGACTTCCGAGTTCTGTCAAAGAGGGGCAACTGTAGACACCCCATTTTTGACCGACCTTAAGACTCAGACGTCACCGATTGAGCGCTCGGTGATGTTGCATATCGTGCTCGTTCAGAAGTCTCAGAGTCGCGGCCGTGAGCCTTGCCTCCGGACTTCCGAATCCTCTTCTGTGCCTTGCCTCGGTTTGCGAACCAGACTCGGTTTTCTCTATTTTTCTTCCTGAGGGAGGGAGAGGTCTAGCAGATCATCTCTCAGTGGCCGTGGGTTACTTTTTGTGGCCGTAGGCCATTTTGCCCATTTCGGAGCCCGGTTCCCGGTTTTTCGGAGCCGTCAGGCCGTGTGCCTCGGTTCGGGACCACCCAACCATCTCCAATTCCTCCGGTTTTTGGCATGCATCTCATTTACTCCCTTTCGAGGGACACTGGGGTCTTAGATACCCTTTGTGGCCAAACACCACTTTCGGTGCTTAACGGCCGTTTTCGGGATCCCGAACTGCGTGTTTTGGCCCCGAGCATTCGTTTTGCATCGGCTTTTGTTCATTTTTGGCAAGTACCTCTGTTTTATCATAATGAGGGACACTGGGGTCTTAGATACCCACTTCGTGGCCGAATGCCACTTTCGGTGCTTACAGCCTATTTTCGGGATCTCGAACTGCGTGTTTTGGTCCCCGAGCTTTCGTTTTGCATCGGTTTTCGTTCATTTTTGGCAGGTAACTCTGTTTTATCATAAGGAAGGTCACTGGAGGGTGGGAGGCTAGTAATTGTCCAGCAACCTGTTATGCTCTTCCGGCGCCCCCGGCGCCCGTTTTTCTCACTTCCGGGCAATGTTGACCACCCTAGGGCCATTTTCTTCGAGCCAAAACCACATATTTGTGATGTACACACATGGAGGACACTAAAAACCTATGGCCGGCCAGTAACTCTCATTGAACCTTTTGAACCCCTCTTTGAATTGGCCTATTCTCTCTCCTGTTTTAGAGTTGTCAAAATTGAACCACAGGGTCTTGTTCAGCACACATGGGAGGCCACCAATGTGTGGTGGCCGGCCAGCAAATCTTCACTTCATTTTTATCCCTTGGCCGGCCGGCCATAGGGGGTGGCCGGCCGGCCACCTGCAACAAAGTTGGCAGGCCGGCCATGCTCATTGGGAGGTGTGTTTCACAGCTGTATGGCTGTATCCCCCAAAATATCTGATTTCGGGGGATATTTTATTTGCAAGGGAACTTGTTCCCTTAAGGCTACACACTTGGACACACTTTGGCTCATTCACTCTTGCATGCATATACTCCTCTCCCTCTCCCTCAAGACCTAGAACCTTTGCCTCAAGCATATCCATCTCCATCTCTCTCAAATCTCAATTTTTGTTTTACTTCCATTCCTTCATCATCATCAAGCACTACCATCACCACTCCATTTCCAGCAACAAGAAGAGGTTCTTAGAGGCTTAGAAGCAACATTTCTCAAGTCAAGAAGCAAAGAAAGAAAGGTCTTCAAGGGTAAGTCTCAATCCCTCTCTTTTACACCATTTTCTTGCCTCTTTTCTTAACCCTACTTGCTCACTGTTTTGAGCTCCGACCAATACTGAAAGTGGTCCTCTTTTGAGCTATTCTTGAGGTTTGTTTAAGGGCTCAACTCTGTTTGAGCCCTCCATCTTGCACTTCTTTCAATATCCTCTTATATGCCATTATTTTGCATTGAATATTTGGCCTATTTGTGATCTGAATTGGAGCATCCCATGAACTGATATTGTGCTTATTTTGAGGCCCTCTTCAATATTGAAGAAGGGCTCAACCTTGTTTTCATGCTCCATATGCCACTTGCTTTGAATCCATGTTTTACCCTTGTTTTTGCATGCTTTTTCTAGCCTATGAGTGATCTGTTTTCGAGCATAATATAAACTGTGAGTGGGCCTATTTTGAGGCCTCTTCAACATTGAAGAAGGGATCAACCCTGTTTGGCCCTCTATCATGCACTTTCTTCACAATTTCTCATATTTACCGTAAACTTGCATGATTTGTTTGACCTACATGCAGTCTGTTTTGGAACATGTCATGAACTGTGAGTGAGCTTATTTTGTGTCCCTATACAACATTGTAGAAGGGATCAACCTTGTTTGGGGTCTCCATGTTGTACTTGTCATTATATCCCTCTTGGACCCCCATTTTTGCATGCTTGTTTAAGCTCATCTAGCTTCTGTTTTCGGCCATCATCAGAACTATAAAGAGTCTTATTTTGATCTTATTGACATATTTCATTAAGGGTCTTTTCTGGTTTGATGGATGTTTAGGGTACGTCATGTTATAGCCTTATGTATCCTCAATCTTGCATAGCATTTTTACCATGTTTGCATACTGAGTTGGGGGATATCATCTACTATAAATGTGCATATTTTTAGCCCCTCATAAGTGTTGTAGAAGGGTACTTTTCCATTTGAGCATTTCATACATCACTTGTTTCAATACCCCTCTCTTGGCCCCATTTTTGCATGCCATTGTTGCCCTATCTATGCTCACTATTTCGCCTTGTTTTGTACTGTAAAGAATGCTATTTTGGGGGTGCCTTGCTACTATTTTGCATGTCATGTACCAATTATGCATGTTTAGTATGGCTATAGGCCATTCCGGGTGCTTATTATCGCATTTCGGGACCATTCCGGGCATTTGGTATCATTTCCCCACCTTTCGGGACTGTTTTGCATCATTTGTAAGTGCTGAAATTCCATTTGCATGTTTGCATATCATTTTCCATGTAATTTCATGCTTAAACGCATTGTCTCGGTTTGCGCGCCCGTGTGCGAGCATTTCGAGGCACCCCATTTTCATCTCCGGCCTCTCATGTGAGCGTGACTGAGGCTCACTCATGTTAGTATAAGTCCATTTCGCATTTCGTATGTCATTTCATGCTTTAATCCATTTCCTCGGTTTGCGCGCCCGTGGGCACGCATTTCGAGGCACTTCTTTTTTATCCGACGGCCTCCCGTGCGAGAGTGGCTGAAGTCCTCTCATGTTGGTATAAGTCCATTCTGCATTCTGTATGCCATTTTCGCATCATTGCATTCCGTATGCCATTTTCTCAGTTTGCGTGCCCGCGGGCACGCACTTCGAGACATCTCATTTTAGCCTCATTACATATCATTTCCATGTCATTTTTCATTCCGTATGCATCGCCTCGGTTTGCGCGCCCGTGGGCACGCATTTCGAGGCACTTCTTTTTTATCCGACGGCCTCTTATGTGAGTGTGGCTGAGGTCCACTCGTGTTAGTATAAGTCCAATTGCATCGTGTATGCCATTTTATGCCTTAGGATCATCGCCTCGGTTTGCGTGCCCGCGTGCACTCATTTCGAGGCATCTCATTTTCATAGCATTGTGCATGCTAGGATTGTATATTAGCTGCATTTCATGCATATCATGCATATTGCATCGTGTTCGGGATAGGAGTTAGCTTGGGCACGGGAAACGAGGTACGTTTCGTACTCCGAGTGACGGAACGGGTCTCAATTCCCAAGTCACCGACACTCCGGATTACCCATGATGGAGTTAGGTTTTGTTGTAGCATTCATCTGCATTCATCCTATATTGAGTTGTGCAATCCGATTCCTCAGCCATCATGCATCGAAATGCGTGATTGGTGGCACGAGGATCGAGGCATGCACATATATCTGTGAAATACATTGCTATGCCCCTTTCCTGCTCTCTGTTGCAGCAAAATGGAGAATTAGCGACTTTTCAGAGTCTGGCACGCATTTCGAGGAACATTGCAAACAGAGGCTGATTGGGGCATCCCAGTGGATTTCCACGCAAGGCAGTCCAGCATACATCACTCATCAGAATCGAGGCACCCCCTGGCTTGCATGCCAATTTACCGCTTTCTTCTTTAATTTGTTAATTAATTAGGAATTTGTATATTATTCGGACTGTATATTTCGGACTGTATTATTCTTTCATTCGGACTGTATTATTTATTCGGACCCTCTGCGCGAGGGCAATATTGTAATAAGTGTGGGTGAGTGTGTTGTATGTCTTCCAACCCCACGTCTTTCTTCCCTTTTATTTACCCGCTTACGATGGTTAGATTAGGGCATATTTCAATTAGCATACAGTATGACAGCATGTTTGCATCATTCATCTGTTTTGCACGCACCGGGCTCGGCGCATCATACAAACTGCATTTGTATTTCAATTCCAAGTTGAATATATGTTAGCTGTAGCATTCCATATGCCATGTTTAGAATAGCCGAGCCTGCTATAGTTGCATTATTGCATGTGTTGCATTAGGCAATTCTGTATATTTAGGATCATGCATGATTTCTAATCAATTTCTGTTTTTTGGCTTGGAGTACTCGGTAAGTTTTATGCTTTAGCATCCTTGCATGCGTGTGAGTGTTGCCATGAATAGCATGCTTACCATGAGGCTATATGCTTATGTGATATAACTGCCTTGAATGCTTGTGGGTGGAGGCTGAGTTACTTGGATTGGAATAATTCATCAACTGTTTGTTTTAAGCCCACTACATAGTGGCAAAATCATGTTTTCTAAGCCCACCTGAGGGTGGCAAATCCACGTCTTAGCCTACCTGCGGGTAGCACCATCAAACCATTTTCAAACAAACAAACATGAAATGTTTTGTTCCAATTCAGGCGGCCCGGTCTATACTTGTTTGCTGCGAGCATCACATAGTAACCTAGGCTAATAACCGGAATAAGAACTCACATTGTTTTCAAAATCAGATATCATGGTTAGTAGAGGCCGGTCTTTGACCGGGCGAGCGGGGGTGCTCACGAAGTGACCTTCCCCAATCGTACCCAAGTTCCCGAGCCGAGGCAACTTTGGTGATGACGGACACGTGGCCTTTGGCACCGAGTCAGGGTTTCCTAAATTTCCCAAAAATAAAATATTTAGGTGGCGACTCTGTATCTGGCAAAGCAGTCCATGTTTGGCACTTCTTTCAAAAAATCTGTTTTCCAAAACGATTTGCCGGATTTGGACTCTTTGGTTCAAGATTAAGAACCGTGACACAAATCGAGTCCGAGCTATAGCGAGGTCCCCCGCGGGCTTGTTACAATAAGCAGTTTTGGTACTTTTTTTTTTTTTTTTTTTTTTTTTGTTTTTTATCAGAGCAGTTTTGGTACATGTATATGGTTTTCTTTGGGGGTAATTATTGATTATTTTGGAGTATTACGTATTTATATTTTTAATTAATTATAATTTACTTTATTTTATCATATTTTTTAATTATTTAATATAATATTTAAAAAAAATTATTTTCACACACCCACTGCTACTTATTTCAATACATATACTTAATGAAATTTTATTTTAATGATAATTATATTTTAAAGTAAAATGACTATAATAGATATCAAAACATACCTTTAATATTATATTCTAATTTTTTCTATACACATCTTTTTAAAATAAAAAAAAAATCTCAATACACATGCTTTTTATAATAAAAAAATCCTAATTTAAAATGTAAAAGACAACTAATCTTATTGTTGTGTCAAGAATAAAAAATTATAAAGCTAAGACCCAAATTGTTGTTTTCTTTCTATCACATCAAAAATTTCTTTCAAGTCTCTTTTTTTTTTTTTTGTTATACTTCACCAACTCTATGAAAGTGTTTCAAATGTTAATGGAAAAAAAAGAAAAGAAAAAATAGTTAATTGAAACAAAGTTGTACATGTTTTCAAGGGTTTATTATCATTGCGATTCAATTGTTAGTGATGATTTGTTAGGAGAACGGTTTGTTGAGGTGATTAGTGTAATTGAATGCCTTTGTATTTGTATTGATTTTGTGATGCTCTGTGAAAGTATTTCAAATGTTAATGAAGTTTTGTTCTTGTACAGCTAGTAATCTTTGATTTTATAGAGAGAAAACCAAAGATATATCTCAATATATACATACATATTCACACAGAAATTCTGAGCAATGTAGGACGAAGACTATTAGAATGGAGTTGTCACAACTAGTAATCTTGTTTTTCTTTGAACAATGGGATGAAGACTATCTAAACAATGCAATGGGATGAATACATATTCACAACTAGTAATCTTTTTTTTCTTTGATTACTATTAGAAATTCTATGAACGACCCTTGCGGCATTCTGAACAATTGAAACGAAGATTCTGTAGACCCATGTAGTTGGGCTATGATAACACATAAGAAGATTTCGAAATATATGGGAGATCCTCACCTTCAAGAATGCAATGAAGAGTTTTCAATGGAGTTGTCAAATTTAGGGTCTTGGAGATGTCAATAGGTCTTTAATGGAAGTCAATGGGTCTTCATTGTTTCTTCAATGGGTCATTTTCATACATTAGATGTGCAGAAAAGGACTTTCAACCGAATGGGTAAAGGTATGTGGAAGGAGGGTTTAGGTAGTGTGTGTATAAGTATATGAGTTAGTATATAATTGGAACATAAAGTGTGTGGAATGAGAAGGGTAATCACTAATCAAATTAATAAGTGTGTGTACTGAGATAAGTAGATTTGTGAAAATAAATTTTTTATAATATCTCATCTATTTACATTCTCTATCAATCACAATACCATATGACTATATTCAAAAATTACTGAATAATTACCTTATTTGGAGTGATATTTACACGAAACCGCCCTGCACCACACGTTCCACGTCCCCAAACTTAATCCCCAATCAAGTGATATTACTGAATAATCACATGCCCGCCGGTAATTGAAAATTCGGAAGTGCTACGTAGCTCGAAGAATACGGCTCGAATACTGGCTCGACACCAAAACGACGTCGTTTTGGTGTCGAGTTTATTTATTTTTATTTTTTTTCTTTTCTTTGTTGCAGATCGGGAAGAAGAAAACGAAGGGAGAAGAAGAAGAAGAAGAAGAAGAAGAGAAGAAGAAGAAGAAGGGGGAGGGGGCTCTGCAGAACGGGAGGAGGAGGGGGGAGGACTGGAGGGGAGGGGGCCATAAAAATCGGGGGGGGCTGCGCTGGGCGAGCTGCGGCGGGGCAGACGACCGGACCGGGGCTGGCAGACGACCGACGAGCTGCTGAGGCGGCGGAGGCGACGAGCTGTGGTGCTGCGGGGCTGGGTCTCGGCGACAACGGCGGCGAGGCGAGGCGACGACGGGCTGGAACGAAGCTGCGACGGCTGACGGCCTCCTCCCTCTCTTCTTCCTCTCCCTCCCTTCTCTCCTCTCCCTCTCTTCTCTTTCGAGCCGTTTCGAGCTCGAAAGTTTCGAGCTCTGAGTCATTTTCCTTGAAAATTTGGGCAAAATATAAATACATTTTTTAGATTTATTTAAAATATAAATTATTTTATATAATTTTAAAAAATATAAATATTTTTTGTTAGAATTTTTTATTTAATAGAATTACCTAGAAAAAATAAAATTTCTAATTAGTTTCTTATATAATAATAAAATTATTTGAATTATTAATTGGAATTATTAAAAATTATTTATTAACTTGATAATTTATTAATAAATGAGGTCATTTGTTATCAAATTAAAATTTTAAAAGACGGAATGTAATTTTTAAAATCACAAAAGACAATTCGTATTTAAAAAATCTCAAAAATATATTTATAATTTACCTTGAAATTTTTAAATGTTAATCATTATAGAAATGAAAAGGTTAGAGCTATCTAACACAAACATTGTCAAAAATATTATCCATTATAAAATAATCAGATTGAGATTCAATTACTGTATGATTTGGATTTAATTGTGAGTATGCAATATTGCTCATGTAAAAATGTTTAGGGAAACGACAATTCAATAGAATTTGTTAAAAATAATTTTAAATAAGTGGCAAATTTTATCACTATAAGAAATTAGTAATTTAGAGATTAATATTTAGAAACCAATTGAATTTGGTCTCTAAAAGCCATCATTTATGGACAAAAATAAATTTTAAGAGAAAGCCATACAAACACTCCATATTCCTTTTATGATATGGATATACACCACATTTGACCAGTTGATCCGCGTGTGTTTGATATGGTTAAGAGTTGGAGACCAATATATTTGGTTGCTAATGTGTGAAGCCTTTTAGACCCAATTTTGGTCGTCTCTAATTGGCAAATAAAATCTCATCCTCTCACCCTAATTTGTCAAATGCATACTCTCGATCTGTTCTCTCTCCTCTCTATCTAAGGCTCTCTTTCTAGGACTCTAATGGTGTTTACTTGAATTTTTGAAGGGCCGAACGTACATGACTAATCCAAGCAACAAAGTGCTTCGAATAATATCAACAAAATGCTTTGAATGATATAATATCACGAATAAAGTGCTTCGAATGAGTATGAAATTATGGCTAGATGTCTTGAATTATATATATATATATATATATATATATGCCTTGAAGGGATATTATATATGTACTTCAAATCAGCATCAATCCGTTGAAGAAAATTAAATAATTTTATTTTACTCGTACTTCAAACACTTAAAAAACTTGAAACCTTTTGAAGTAGGTTGATATTGCTGGCACTTAAAATCATTTAGAACCTCATATTTTTAAGACAAAGCTAATGATTCACCTTAACAAGTTGTTACACATGCTAAATAACAAGTTTTGGATGTGGTATAAAGGACAAAAAATCACCCTTTTATGGTCTAAGTGTTTATAAATGACCAAATTCATCATTCGAAGGTCTTGCGGAAAATCTTCGAAGGATAACCTTATATTTTCAAGGCAAAACCAATGATTCACCTTAGCAAGCTGCTACACATGTTAAATAACTAGCTTCGAAAGGTGGTATAGAGGACCAAAATCATCCTTTGAAGGTCGAAGGTGCCACCGACAAAGGACAAAATACATCCTTGGAAATACTAGGCAAAGTTTCAAAGGTTCACAACCACCAATTTTGTTTCTTCAAAGCTGTTGTTGAGGCAAGACGAAATTCTTCAAAGCTTACAAAATTATGGCAAAAAGGCTTTCGAATTAACTTTTGGCCAACTTCGAAGGTTCATAACCACTAATATTGTTTTTTTGAAACTGTTGTTGATTCAAGACGGAGTGCTTCGAAGCTTACAAAATTATGACAAAAGGGCTTTTAAAACAACTTTTGGCCAACATTGTGGTTATTCAAATTTTGTATGTTCTGGTTCACACATAATTAATGAAAATATTAATTTTATACTTCGAACCAATTATTAATTCTCCGAAGTCACCAAAACTGTTATTCTTCGAACCAACTTTTGTAGAATACTAGTTACATTTTCATGTAAAAAATGGCTATAAAAATGTTTATCAGTAAAGCCACTAATTATCATGCCAAAAATAAGCCTTATTTGACAATTAATTAATTATCATTTCACATATATTTGAAAGGAGGTACACATTTCGAAAGCGTTCTCGTTCCATGTTACATTTCGAAGGTATTTATTGATGACAAAATCACCCTTCGAAAGTCACATATGTCACTAAAGGATCAAAGTCGTCCTTTGAGAGTGCTCACGACATCTTTTCGAACCAAATCTAAAGAGTTGGATTAACAACTCTCACATGTTCTTAATAACATGTTTTGATGTGTCTTGGAACATGCTTCGAAGGTAACCACAAAACCAAATGGTGATGGTTTTATGGATTAACTAATAACCATATTTTTGGCCCACTATATTGTAATAACGAAATATTATTTGTTAGTTATTCCATCAAAGTCAACGTTTGATGTGATCCACAAATACAAAATAGATTTTGAACAACAAAAGTCATGGTATAGTGTGACCATGAAAATTTATACTTTTTGACACTTTGAAAAATGTCAAAAATTTTGAATTCATGAACAATGGCTTGTTCATTATTCTTGACCATGTTTGGTTTAAAAACATGACTTTCGCCGAATTGATTTTCATAATTATTTGGCAAAGTGGGTTGTTTTTCCATGTTAACCATTAATGGCTTATGAAAGTCCCCCATAGGTATGTTATTTTCATGACATGACTCTCTAAAAATTGGTTTTTGGACCCGCCGATCCATGCATGGAACATCATTCTTAGCCAAATTTGGCTCAAGAACATGCTCTTTCGTTATGTTAATTTCATAATTTGGCTCTTCAAAAAGGGGCTCTTGAACCCCCGAGCTATTGATGAAATCAACTCTTTGCTTTTGCTATTTTCAACCATGGAAACATTTTGAAAAAATTCACCAATTCCTGCCATTAAAGCCTTAGTTAAAGACTTGGTAGTGAGAGTTGACAACTCATCATTCCATTGGTGATTTCCATATCAAGCTGATGAATTTCTCTAATTAAATTGTGTTTTTTTCTTCCACCAAAAATATGTAGGGATAAAGTTTATTTCATCAAGAAAATGGATCTTTTCTTGAAGATCCAAAAATTTTCTTTCACACCAATATATTTCATTTTGACAAATTTGAATAGCAAAATTCAATTCGTTTGTCATTTCTTCTTTTATGCCTTCTTCAAGACGCTCATTTTCTCCTTATCGTCTATGTCTAGCCATTATAATAGTCCCACTGGGCATGCCAAAAATATATTTTGGCTTTTTTGGCTTTTGAAGATTGATTGTGTAATTTTAAGCGTGTCAGCAAGGATCAATAAATCCTTATAGAATTTATAATTGACAACCAATTATCAGACGATTGTGTTGAAGTTCTTTCAGCCTCAATGAAGAGGATTTTACTGGTGGCTTGTTTTAGGAGAATTTTATATGAAATAACAAGTACAGAACAATTTAGAAACTGAATTTCATTGAATGAATAAGAACTTACAATGAAATGACCTAATCTTGAAAAGATTTATAGCAACGACTACTTGAGAACTACTCATAGAAATGAAGTGCAGTACAAGGAATTGAAATACTGAAAATGTAAAGAATTGAAATATAAAACTGGAAAGAAAATATGAAGTAAATGACTGGTTTCTAGATCTGAGTCTGGGTCCCTTTTGTTTAGCCTTCTCTGCTATTTATACTATTTAGTGATAACCGTCGAAGTGGTCTTCTAACCGTCAAAATACAATTCCACGATCTCTGTTCATGGCTTCGCTCAACTAGCTCCCACTACGCTTCTTTTGCAGTAGGCTTCCCTTCTAAATTTGAATTTGAATTGTAGATAACCGTTAAGCTACGTCATCTCGTGCCTCTTGACTATTCCGATGCCACGCAGATCTGATACTACTAATATAAACTACCGCGTGTTTGTCTTTGATTGGAGACTTGCATTAATTCTCCAAATTGCCCTTTAGATGTCACGTGTTACTCTGCGATTGGCTTTTACAAATTATACAGCCAACATTACCCCACGTACTAATATACTCAATACTTGGTGATATTAGTGGACTAGTGCACTCTATCGACGTCCTAGGACGTGCATGGACTATGTATATTCTGGAAGTGTAACTGCTTTTTGAACAAGGAAGCAGTGAACTTCATTAAATCCTTGTGCTTTGCACTTCCATTCTCTGAGTAGACGAAAAGACTGGTACATCCCTAATGGCCAACCACACCTTCTCTTACATTGATCGAGCATACGAGGAGTCTTTGGAAGATGATTGCAAGCCTCGAAAGAACTTTAATGCATTTATTAGCTACACTTATCTGCCTCCATTTATATATGTCATGGAAGCTTTTGCAAGTTACCAACCTTTAGACTAAGAATCTGCCAACTACAAACCTTTGGACTAAGCATTTGCAAAAATGGATCTTGGAAGCTCCCCTCTGCCCTACAACTCTTGTATGGTTCTTTTTCCTCTAAGTCCACTGGCTGGGGAAGTTGGTCAACACCTACTGAACCCCAAATAAGGAAGCGAATTCATCATCGATTTGTTGAATTCGATGATCCCCTTTCCATTCATCCTTCTGCTTGGAGCTCAGTGGTTTATCCCTATATACCCCTTGATTACCAACGTAGTCTGGATGAAAACTTGTTTGTGGCGTGGTACACGTCTTCTATGCCAGCGAGGATAGTGCGGAAAACTCCTCATCCAAACAAAGCACAGGGATTTAATCTGTCACTTTTAGCTAAGAAGACAAAACTTTGCTCTTCTGATTGGCTCGAATGTGTGAATGACCCCCAGTTCCCCTCTTCCTTTGGGATGGACCCCTCTGCACCTCCTCTCCATCGAAATCCTCATTGGATGGAGGAATTGAAACTTACTCTCTTCGAGGGTCAATTTTTGTCTTCCTACCAACCTCTAGTTCCTTCAACTGCAGTCGAGCGATATAAAGCTCAGCTTCTGCTTGATGCCTTCTCTCACTTCCCTTTCAATGTTCTTGGAGATGAGATTCCTCTTAAGAACTTCCAATGGGCATGTGATGTTATGACTTGGGGTCATGTTCTCAACCTCATTGCCTAGACAGAGCTTCGTTTCTTTTCGGACCAACTTCCACTCCTTCTTCACTGGTACAAAATTTCTTTGACCACCAACGACTTCTTTGACGAAATCACAGCCAATTGAATTCAGACTCAGTCTGAAGTAGAGAACCTTATTGAAGAATATGATGACTTCAAGAACAAGGACTCAGCATACTGAGATGATTTAGATATGGACGAAATTGAGCAAGACTTAACAAATGAGACAGAGTTCGAAGTGAAGGCCAAACAGCTTTTTCACAAAATAAGAGCCTATCAACTACAACAAACTGAGTTAGATAGAGTGGAGGATAGAATAAAGAAAGAACACAAGTTTATAGCACACTGCTGCGTTAAATTTAATGAACTTGTTACTTTTTTTATTCCCTATTATTATGAAATTGAATTTGTAGCCAAGTAAGCCTTTCTAATGTAATTATTTTTATATCAATAGAACTAGAGGTTTTCTTTCCCTCTTTTGCATGATCTGGTTTTGTATTCCAATTACATAATTGATTGCGTGGCGAATATGACTTTATAACCTTACTCTGTTTATGTAATCTGTAAATGACAAACTCG